>JAOBYH010189643.1:0-10348 GCA_025403525.1 Umimayanthus kanabou
CCAGTGAACCGATGACCGGGCAGCGTGAACCCCTTCTTTGGAGCGACTTTGAGAATTGCTTTGTGAATGTCAACCCCCCCCTGCTTGAGGAGAAATGGGTGGATCCTCGCCAGAGGCCCGCAAAGCGAATCGTGATTTTGCACTGCTGCAAGACAGACACAGATGTGACCCGTGGGCGTCCATTCTTTGAAGTCACGACGAATCGGGCTGACCCTGGCACATCTGGAGTCAGCATGTGTTCCTTCACACAAAACGAGGCCATCCTATATGATTCAGACAGACAAAAAACTGAGAGCCTCTCAAAACCCGAAATAATTTGAAATGAAATGACGCCTGAGGTGTGTTGAATGGAGAACCTCCAACCAAGGAGTCCCTTTTTGTCTCTCGAGCAAGAAATACAAACACCACCAGCCACAGAGCACCGAGTCTCTGTTCTGCAACTCATCCGGGCTCCAATGTGCTTTGGTGGATCCTTGCAGATACTTGTTAACCTCTTCAGGGGTAGGGAGCCCAAACGAGTCGAAATACTCACTTCCATCCTTTGGGGTGACCCTCCATGCGACCCAATGAGTTCCGGGCCCTGAAGAGTCATCAAGATTGACGATGCCACATTCATCAGAAAGATGGCGCTTTGGCAGCCCATCTCTCGGGAAAATACCGCAAAAATGTTTGATGCCCAAAATTCTGACAAGTTCATGAAGGTTGGAGTTGCTGAGCGGGTAGTGCCTCAGAGACGCGCGCTCTGATGGCATCAGAGAATGTCCCCGATCAGGGGAATCCCCTTGAAAGGGCTGTTCTTCCCGAGGAGGAGGCGGCTGCCACGCGGCTGAGGGCCTTTGCCTTTCTTCTTTTTTTTGCCTTTCCCTGCCTGAGGAGGAGGATGAGGAGGTGGGACGAATGTATTTCTGGCCCCTCGTGATGACAGCGGGCCAATTTGAAGGCCCTGGCTGAGACCACTGCTGGTGAGGCTCTTCCACAGCATTGGTATTCCAATCGAAGCAAGAAGCGTGCCGAGAAAGCCACCTTGCTGTTTGGGAGTCAATTGCATCACAACTCCTCCCGACCCTGTTTGCAAGGCGCTGACTATTTGCTCTTTTTGCGCTTTTGTGAGATATTTCTTATGCGCAATCAATTTGTCAACATGCTTCTGTGGGACTGTGAAGAGCGCTCCGCCGGAGCGCATGCTTCCTTCTCCAATCAGCTTTTTCGCTGCGATGGAGCCAACTCCCGCAAGAGCACCCGTTGTGAGCGGCGCCAGAGCTTTCATGGCCCATGGAAGCACCTTTGCCCCCACACTGGCAAGCGTTGGCAAAAGAGCCCCGAGAAAGCCACCGCGTTGCTCCCGCATCCGGGTTTGTGAGAATGCAATTTGTGTGCCCTTTCCACCAGCGGGGGCCTTCTGGAGATGATTCAACTGCCTCTGTGTGAGGAAGACTGTGTCATTTCCGCTCAATTGATTCTTCCCAAGGCGAAGTGTTGTGGGGGCATGTTTCTTGAATGCTTTCGCAAGCTTCTCCTTTTGCCCAGGAGTCAGACTCACTTTATACTCGATGTAAGACATGGCTATATGAATGGCAAAATAAAACCCGGCGGACTGGCGTGGCCTTCATGCACGAATAAGCAGTTTGCCAGCGCTTTGAATGAGTTCCACCTCTTCTTCATGAAGGATGAGAGCCATCACATAGAAATCTGCGCCTGGCAGCCCATCAAGCCGGAAGTGGAATGCAAGCTTGATGGTGTCATTGATGTTTTCTCGTTTATTCCTGAGGTCGAAATAAATGAATGGAAACAGTTTCTCGAAGTTGGACCTGGTTAGCTGGGTCCCTGAGCTGGTGTCATAAGTCTTATAGGAATACCTGAGAACATCTCTGAAGACTCTTGCTGGATCGGATTTGGGCGAGTACTCCACTTCCGGCATCTTGTCACCATTGCCAATCTCGAGATGGCAGCTTGTCATCCCGCGGTTGCCATTGACCGCAAAGGTGTTGAAGAACTGGGGATTCAACGCCCAAACGAAAAGGTGTCGTGGTTTTCTGATGCCTGAGCTGATTCGAAATGGCCCCTCTGTTTGTCGCAAAGCGCTGGACCGCTGGACTTGCTCGCAGAGATATGTCCACTTTGTTGGCGTGAGATACTTGTCGACAATAAGTGCCCTCCCTTGAGCGGTTGGCTGAATACGGGGACACCAGAGCTGCAGCTTGTGCACCTCATATCGGCAATTACCTGCGCCTTGGAAGATGAAACTATCGTTGGATTCAAGCGCAAGGTCGATTTCAACCTTCATCGGGGGCAGAAGGTTGCCCCGCAAGGCTGAGAAGAATCCCCAGTGGTTGAGTGGGATTTCAGCCGTCACCATGACCGATGCTCCCAACACCTGTTTGCGCTGTTTGAAGCCAAAATTATAGTTGTTTTCGTCAGAATCTGCCTGTGCCGCATGACTGGTGTCAAGAAAGAAGTACTTGTTGGTTCCAGTTGATCGCGCATAGTCCGGTGAATTCAAGCAAAGACCTGATATGTGCAGCCATGCCCGCGTGCGATGTTTCAAAGACAGTGACCCCGTTGCAGCGAACAGTCAGATTGTGAATCATGCTGGCCACACCGTTGATGGTGCCGTTTTTGTCATTGGCAGCAATTGCTGAGCCGTCGGCTTTCTTGACGACTTTGAACTGCACGAGAAACCTTGCATTGAACCAGTCCATGGGGTTGACCTTGCCCCTTGAATCAAGGACGAACCGGTACCCATTCTTCTTCTGAACCGCATTATTGGCGACCGTGGTGATCAGGGGAGTGTCAAGCTCGGTCATCACGTCCTCGTATTTTTGCACGTTATCAGGATGTCAGAATGCCATTGCTATATAAAGGAAAAAATATCTTTTTCATCACTCACCTGCGACCCCGCATCTTCCCGCCCTTGAGCAATTGTTTAATCCTTGCTTCATTCATCATCTCTTTCACAGATTTGAATGAAGGAGATGATCGCTT
This sequence comes from Umimayanthus kanabou, assembly GCA_025403525.1. Classification (NCBI taxonomy): domain Eukaryota; kingdom Metazoa; phylum Cnidaria; class Anthozoa; order Zoantharia; family Parazoanthidae; genus Umimayanthus; species Umimayanthus kanabou. Next base: position 2,983 of record JAOBYH010189643.1, read on the forward strand.
GCTCTCTTTCATTTTTTCCATGATTCGCTCACCCACCCCAGGGATTGGCTGGGCTGCAGTCACGTCCACCGACTTTGCTGCCTTCTTTGCCGACTTGGCGGCAGAGTCTGCGACAAACTTTGCGGCCTTCTTTGCAAATTTTGGCCCGAAAGCTTTCAAGTTGTCAAACAAACCCCCGCCATGAAAGACATGTTGGTATTCCCATTCCGACAACGTCAGATTGAATCGTCTCTGATACTCGAGCATCGCCATCCTATATACTTCGGATAATAAGTGTCATGTTCCAATCTACCCCATTGAGGTCAACAAATCGCCCTTGTGTGTCTTCAACCCGGAATGTGATTTCATCCAGAATATTACTTCGGAGTGAGCAGAAGATTGCTCTTTTTGTCTCAACCTGGAATGGATAACTCCGCATAAGATTGTCAGTCGGGATGACAAGAAGCGTGTCAGAGTGCTTTCCATCGACAAGGCTGTCAATCACTTCAGAGCATGTGATATGCAAAGAATCAATGTCGTTTGTTATGTTTGGGAACACCGCGCCGACCTTAGTGCTTGTCACAATCTTCGATTCAAACCCAATCAGTTTGCGGAAATCTGTGTTCCGCAGGTCAAGTTGGAAGCCGGAATCGAGTTCCAATGCAATCTTGTACAAAGACTTGACGAAAGTGAATCTGACCGGCGCAACCTGCACTGTGGTGTGGCCATCTCGAATCATAGCGCCGTGCAGGTGCTCGGTGAGATCTGCATACGTATAAGAGCCATCTGGGAAAGCAAAGTTGATCCACGTCTTCCCCGATTCTTTGCTGAATTTCAGTGTGTTGTTGGCTGCGGTCACACTGAACCACGAAAATATCATCACTCCCTTGTCAAAGGCAATCAAGTGCTTTTTGTCTTTTGGAAGGTGCAAAGTCGGGGTGAATTTCACAGCAAAGTTTTCTGGCTTGTTGCCTCCAATCTTCCGCCGAGCGGCGGAAGATATGAACAGCGGTTATTCCTCCATCATATATATTGCTCGAGAATATTTTTCAAATCATCATTCGTCATGACGCCCAAATCTCGCAATTTGTGTGCAATCGCTGAGAATTGCTCCCTGACTTTCTTCGATGAATTGCCCGCTTCAAGAGAGCTGCCAAGGGGCTCAAGCCTGTCAACCAGATCCTCTGGACTGTTGAAGAAGACAACGCCTCTCCCTTTTTGCTGCCTGACTTTCCGACTGCCGATCATGCTATTCATCCAGTCTTTATACTCCCTGACAAGTTCAAGGTCAGGAGCGGCTTGCGCTTTCCGGTGTCGTTTCTGTGTCCCAAGGGATTTGTTTATGATGCCTGCCTTTTTCCGGGCTTCGGCCTCAATTCCCTCTGCGAAGGCTTCTGAGGGGGTTGGGAGACCCAGTTCATTCAACCTGTCTAACTCATACTGCGCGAAGCCCTGGTTTGGATCGATAACCAATTGCTTCTCAGGGCCGGGGGAGGTCTTGCCTTTGCGGGCTGTGCCTCTGTGGCCGTGGGCTGCGCCGGGAGTGACTTGACTTCCTCAGTGAGGCCATCCAGTTTCTCGATGACTGGTGCCCACATCTTCTGCTGTTGGATGAACAAATCTTGATCTTTGTTTTTGATGTTCTTCAATGTTTGACGAACCAAATCAACCATCTCTCTAACTTCGATCTTTTTCTTTGCGTGCTCGCGAAGTGCACCGAGCTCCATTTTCTTTGCTTTTACATAGGCGAGGACAAAAAGCAAGTATGCAGATTCCAAATTATGACAGGAGCTATGATCAAGGGGGTAAGTTCAGGCAATTGTTTGATTTTATGCCCTCTGAGTGCTTTCGAATGCTTGTGTGCGCACCCTCAGGAGGAGGAAAAACGAATCCGGTCGTTCACGTGCTGCGTGCCCCGCTAGTCTATTACGACCAGATCCATTTGCACGCAAGAAATTTGGCACAAACAAAATATCAAGATCTGATCGACCTGTTCGAGCCCTTGAGCAAGGAGCTTGGATACCCGGTCTTGGTGACCAATTCGGACATTGACAATATCACTCCATTGGAGTCCCTTGACAGCGAGTCACAAAAGATTGTCATCTTCGACGATTTTGTGACTTCAAAAAATCAGGCTCTGATAGTGGAGTACTTCATTGGCGGCAGGCATCGAAATTGCATCTGCATCTATCTGTCTCAGTCCTTCTATAACACTCCAAAGCCAATCCGGTTGAATTGTTCCCACTTCTGTATAGCATCTCTCCCAACAAAGCGAGAGAGGAACAGCGTCTGCGACGAACTTGGTGTTTCGCCACGGCAATATGAGAGTGCAACACGTCACCCGTTTGACTTCCTCACGGTTGTCCGACAGAGTCAGAAAATAGCCAGAAACTTCAATGGGCTTCTTCAACCACGTCGATGAACTGCCAGCCTCACAAGGTTCTCCTGGCCCGGCAGTGGTTGACACAAATCCCATCCTGGGTGGGGACTGGAGAACCATCACATTCCCGGTGTTTGAATGGACTAAGGTGGAAATGGTTGTTCAGATGTACACACATTGGACGTGTGTTGTGATTCCTCGGCGAGACCCTGGGCATGACCACCAGGTTTGCCTTTTCGGTGACAGTCTTGGACAGACGAGGGCATGGAAGTATCAATATGTTGCGCTGATCAAGATTTCAAGCCCATCAGACACATCGGTGGTCGTTGAGATTCCAAAGATGGGATATTATGCTGCATCAAGTGCAGCACTCCCCTCGTACTGGCGGGAAAAGCACAGAGTTGCCAATTATGGCATCCTGAGCACACGAATTAGATAGCCAAACCCTCTGATAAAAATGGCAACACAAACGACGACTTGGGTGAAACTGCCCCTTGATTCTTTTTATATCATCGCAGTCACACGTCTCGCCAATGGGAATGTTGAGATGCGCCTGTCGTACCGAGATTTGCCTTGTGACTTCCTTGTTGCAGATTCACTGAAGCTTTCAGCGGCACTCAAGAACAACCCAGGCGCTAGGTGGGTGACTCGAATGAGTGGGCCTGACAACTGGGTCATTGCATGAGACGCACGGATTGCAGATTTTTTCTGGCATATATATAGCACGATGGGCATTTTCAATGACCTCAAGGAGGCGGAGGCAAAGGAGTCTGCCGGCGCATGGGGAGTTGGCTACCCAGGCCCTGCTGGCCCTGCTGGCCCCGCAGGTGCACAGGGGCCCAAAGGCGACCCAGGTGCACAGGGGCCCAAAGGAGACGAGGGAGACAAAGGAGATACAATCGTCGGGCCTCAGGGCCCCCGCAGTGATCAAGGCCAGCCAGGGAAGGGGTTTCAGCTCGATACTGCTGGAAACTTTGATATTGGTCAAAAACGGTTGACCAATGCTGTCGATCCTGTTCAGCTTCAGGACTGTGCGACGAAAGCATATGTTGATAAGGGGGACTCATTTCAAAGCGCCCAAACAATTAATGAGTTTCCACTGATCAGTGGTAATTTTGAACTATTAGACAACCGGTTTTTCGCGTTTGAATATGGGAAATCCCCTGACTATACTCAAAAATACCACAGAGCCAAAATTCACCTGACTACGTCTGTTGCCCGAAGCCCCACAACCCTTCGAATCAACCTTGGCACCCGACCAGCTGGAGTTTATGGTGTTCGGGTTGAGGCAATCACCGGTCTAAGTGGTCACAGAGATGGTTTTGACATGACAGTGACATGCAATCAGACGTCAACCCTCCGGCACAAGTCAAATTACGAGATGAATGTCATCATCACAGATACTCGAATAGAATCCGATGGAAGAACCAACGTCACGTTGACGATCGTTCTCAGCTATCAAATGGGGAAAGAAATTGCGCTGTTCGCATTTGGCCATCAGGGAGATGGATTTATTGATCCAATGATCATTGAAAATATACCGCTAGAGGAGATCCTCATCCCGAGATACCGAAGCCTTGAAACTGTGGACCGTCTGGGACGAATTATCATTAGGACGTCCTTCAAGACTGTGTTGTTAATAGAAAAACAACCCGAGTTGGATTATCATAAAATCAGTGAACTACTTCATCGCCATGATGATGGAGGCTGGAAAGGAAGTGGAGGGCCTGGGCGTTATATTGAGTTTGTATTCCCGCATCTGGTCTGTCTTCGAAAGATTTTCCTCAATCAGGATGCAGACGATGCTATCGGAAGATGGATGTTTCGTGGATATAATGAGAAAACAGGCAACTGGACTGATTTGCTAAATGATAACTTTACTTGGAACCAAAGACGCGTCACTGTCACAATGAGTGTCGACACAGCCTGTTGTCTCTTTAGGTTATATCTCATTGCTGGCTCACTCACGAAACAGACCACTTTGAGGCTAGTCGAATTTGAAACAAAAGCCATTTTATATCCATATCCAATCTGAAATGGATTGTTGGGGCGTAAGTATAGAACCATGGACGAGGTTGACGGACTTGATCGGAGGTGCTCTCTCTGGCATTGGAGTTGTGGTCCTTGGGGTGCTGAAGTTGAAGAACTTTGAAAAATAGATCAACGCATGCTCTCTCACGGTGAACCGCTATCAACACGTCTTGAACCAAATCGACAATTATTTGCACGAGGGCTCATCCCCGGGCGGGTTTGCCGCTGAGATGAGGTGGGTGGATGACTTGGTTGCCGACTTTTGCGTTGGCATTGATGCCACATCGTGCCCGTGGGCCACTTCAGCCTCAATGTGATTGCGAATGGCCTCCCAGCATTGCTTGTATTTTTGTTTTGTTTGTGCCGAAAGAGCGACTTTCTGGCATTTTTCAGCCAGGTCTGGTCTTTGCCGGAACTCGAATATTTTTGCAGAAGCACACTGAGCTTGTTTCTGCACGAGCTGGGGCTCATCAAAAAACTCACCAGCAACCCTTCTGCATCTTGAGCATACTAATTCGCAACCTGACGGGGCGAGCTCGCCACAGCAGGCCGATCGTTCAACTCGCGGTGGGTTATTCGTTATGATTCTCCCACACCTGGGACACAAAAGTTCATTCCCAAAGGGGATTAGCTCGTCACAGCAAGACAACGTCATCTCCATTCCTGGATAATTTCGTCTCTTTTGAATTCAATCGAAGTGTCTCTGAAAAAGCAAGCTCGCTGAGAGTGGTTATGCGCAGGTTGCCAAAATCTTGCGAATGTGCTCCCGCATACATAAATAATTGTTGCTATTATTTATGTACGTGAAGTTTTATTATTGTTGTTCCGGTTTTTACCAGATTCCGGTATCCACATTCCTTGATACTCAGCCGTTCCGGTTTTTCACGGATGTGCAATCATTACTCTTGAGGGTTTTTTTATTTTTCATTGTACTTGTTCATTCTGTTGGCTGGGAGACAACCGGCACTTCTGGGCGTCTGCGACACCGAAAGCTCTACCCAAGCCTCTGGCCCAACTCGGAACCTCTCTTTTTTACGTTTTTTAAACTTAGCGCGCTGCAGTGTAGATGAGCAGTGGCGGCTTTTTTTCCCCACTCATCTACACTGGTCTGGGAGTGGTTCGTGAACATTATTATGAAACAGCCGCCAGTGTAACATAATAATGCCATTCGTCACTACCAGACAATTTTCATAAGGAAACTAGCTTTCTTATATATAACACACAGACATAACTCCAACGATTATGGGACTCTAGTTAATTTACATAATAAAACTGTTTGCCTTTGCATAACGTACAGACATAACTCCAACGATTATGGGACTCTCGTTACTTTACATAATAAAAGTGTTTGCCTTTACATAACGTACATACATATAACTCCAACGATTATGGGACTCTCGTTCATATTCTCGTCACACAATGACGTCATCCTGTTAGCTTCCAGTCTCTCTCTATGAGCCCCCAAGGCCGGCGAGGGTGGTGGGCCGTCCCTTGGGGCAGTCTCGCACACATTTGCCGCAAAAAGTTGTGCATGTGAAAACATCCCGGCCAACGGGTTTTCACTGAAAGTGCCCGGGGGGGGGGTGTCGGGGGGGCACTTGGCCAACGGGTTTCAATCGAAGTGTCTCTGAAAAAGCAAGCTCTATGCACAGGTCGCCAAAATCTTGCGCCATTGCTTCTCTTTATCACCAATAACGTCAACGCCGTCGCTCAAGAATATCAACTCTTCTCGCCATTCCCTTTTCGACATCAAGGGAGGTCGACACCGATCTTGGATGATGAAGATTTCTCTCAGTTTCACATGGCCTAATTGCTCCAACTCAGCCATGACCGCATCAAATTTTGCTCTGAGCAGCTTCCTTATTGGCCATGGAATTGAGCACACGACCACGTATCTCTCCTGATGTCTTTGAAAAACTCGAAACGCTTTGCTTTGTAATGTCTCCATTTTTTTTCTTCAGCAGATAGATCTGTGTATATGCTAGCGGACTAATTCCTCTAAATGGGCATCTGAGATAGGAATCCAGCTGGTTGGAACCGGGTGTGACTTTGAGTTGCATAACAAAGTAGTCATGCATCAAGGTTGCGTACGTGAAAGTGAGTTTGCATGAGGTGAAAATATTTGATATGATTGACGTCGGGGTGGATATGATGATTGACGTCGGAGTGGAGGATATCGAGGTAGTTCAAAAATTGATGCACCAAAGTTGCGTACGTGAAAGTCCATTCGATGTAGTTAAATAATTGACGCAAACATTTAACTACATCATGACTACATATGATGCGGTGCATTCCCCCCTCCCCCTGCTGCTTGTAGGGTTTTTTTACCTTTTCAGAAACTGTAGTAGATGTAAGAGGCGGATACTAACACAAGACCAGACAAGACCAGACAAGACTGAACCCCCTCAAAAATGCCCACGTAAAAACTGAGACACGCTAAAAAGATCCGCGTAAAAACCGAGACCCGCTCCGAGGCCAACGTAATACTGGATTTTCGGGAAAATCCAAAAATCCAAAAACCGAAAAAAGTGTCTCAGGGTAATTGCCCTAAATCAAAATCCAGACTTGGAAAAAAGTGTCTCTGGGTAATTGCCCCAAAAAGAAAAATCAAGATTTTGGAAATTGGTTTTTGGGGAAATTGGAAATTGGTTTTTGGGAAATCTTGGAAATTTGTGTTTCACTTATTAAAAATGCATGTCTGAACAAAATAAATTAGTGAAAACCGTAACCGATTCTGCTGTTCTTATTGGATTAACGGCTGGAGTAGGTTATTTAGCGAAGAAGATGCTGAAAGAAAACTTTTTAGGCGATCCATCCTCAAGCATTATGAATTATACTAAGTTTACTGCTGTACTAGCTGGATCGATGGCATTAAAAACATATCTCGAAGATCAAAAAATAATTCCAAAATCAATATAAGTTTTAAAATATGGCAACTATGGCAGTGATGTTAGGAGGTGCGATTCTGAATGCAAC
>JAOBYH010189754.1:0-10347 GCA_025403525.1 Umimayanthus kanabou
GAATCTAATGCAAATGAGGTAGAACAATAGAGTTTACTCATTAGCATTAGATTCGGCACATGTGAAGTTCGACGTTTAACCCGGGCCTAAGTTTAAAATATTAAAAGTCGTGAACTAGTATAAGCATTTTTTAACATGTCAAACACAACATACTTGCAAGGCAGGCCGGTGCTTTGTGAAATTCACTAGCCCAAGCCAAAATTTGATGGCGTGTGTCTGCCAGACCTATGTTAGTTTTCTGAAGATATCCACTGGAAGTAGGAACAGAGGGCTTGTATGTGTTGCCTCCCTCTATCCCCGACTGTGCCCCAACCTATTTGAAGATACACTGAGCTCAGTATTGGCAGATCCCATATGTGTGGAATCAAGGTTAGTCAATCGTGGTGGTGTTTCCACTACAAATGAAAACAGCAGACAGAAGAAGTTGCCAGATCTGTGTTCAATCTAAAGTCGATTCAAACTGTCACAGATACAGTTCACTGAAATACAATTTATAGGATGGCAAACTGACCAAGGAAAGGATCTGCCATTATCGCATTTTTTAATTTTACTTTTTTTTAACTAGCTTCCCGCCGTTTGTGGTCCCTCTCATGTTATTCTTCTGCCAGTTTTTTATTGCTTCTCTTTCCCTCTTCTCAGTTTTTCCCTTCATCTAGTTTTGTGTGAGTTATAATTATTGTGGTTTTATCCAATAGTATTTTTTATTCTCAGAAAAGTAGACAGCACCATTTTGGCAATCTTTATGTTTTTTTATGGCAATCAAAAGTTACTTTATCTGTTAACCCGTTTTATCATTTTTAGCTCATGTACCGGTCTTACAGATTGTTAAACGTGCTTTACAGGGGTTGGTACCAAGATTGATCCAACGCTGTGCAGGGCGGACAGGATGGTTGGTCAGGTATGTCTTTACACAATGGTCATGTGATGTGATGGGAGGGGTGGGGATGGTTGCGCATGCCTCTCAGCACTGAGTGGTCATGTTTCCTAAATAATGTGGGGTAGGGGGCAGAATTGTCTACATAATATATATATTAAGATGTAACTGTTGTCCTGTAATAGTGTCAAATATCAAAGTTTTCAAGTGATATAAAAAATGTCAGCTTTTCAATTTTGCCAAATGGTGATGACACTGAACATTTTACTCTCTAGTATAATCTATGGAGTTTTCACTGAGTGATCTAGGGCTAAGCAGAATTTTGGTCTTTAGCATGACAAATGTAAAAAATGGCCATTAATCTGTCTATTTGTAGGTTCTAGGGGCCATTGGAGCTTTACCAGAGATTTATACCGAGCTGGAGATCAGTTACTTCCTTCTGCGGCGGTTGCTTGGGGTGCGGACAGAAGGAGACAAGAAAGGAGCTAAGGTAATCTTAAAAAACTCCAGGGTTGATTATTTACCCCCGATTAGTGTAAGTACTCAGAATACTGGGAATCTATCAATTTAAAGGGTACCTTCACCCTTTGGTTGCCGTTTACATGTAAGAGGGGGGTTTCACTCCATTTTTATGGTTTTAGAAGGTTATCAATTTGTCTACACTGTAAACCTGTCAATATTATTCCAGTAGGATATACATGTTGAATGATGTATATGAAGCAGTTTGTTGTCTTCCTAAATGCTGTAGATCTATCATGTTACTGCTGGCGCACAAGCAAAATGGCAAGAATCCATCAAAATCTGTGCTTATCCCAGGTTTAGTCGAAACTTTAAATTTCCTTATCTAGGAACGTCAAGTCAGATATTGGTAAAGTATTTTTGAAACACTCCCAAGGAAACCCCAATTGACAGCCCCAGTTAGTTAATATAGAAGAAACCCAATCGGGGGATAAACGTTTAACCCAGCCCAGGACTGTACTCAACAGTCTGCGATATCCTTGGTCCTCGCTACGTACAGTAACTGTCCTCAGTTCAATTTCAAAATAGCAACAGATCAAACAGAACCAGGTAATGGATTGCCTAAGTTTCAGTGCTTTTATTGTGAATGTTACAATTAATTTGAGGCGCACATAAAAGTGTTTATGGGGTATTTACACGCTTAAGAAAATTAGTTTTAAGGTAAATCTCATGCTTAAGTTGGATTTAAGGTGGTCTTTTCCGAGCCCTAGTGCTTAAAATACGCGCAAAATTTGCCTAAGGGAGGGTTCATTATTTATCGAGAGGACCGGGTCGTGTAACTTGAACCAAACTTGTCTATTTTTTCCAAAGCCCGTCTTGAATTTCAAGCAATTTTTCAACACCCGTCAGAGGTTCCTAAAAAAATTTCAAGACCCTGTCTGAAATTAAAAGACAGTAAAAATGAGAAATAACCGTGTTCTGTCACCGTCTGATGTAAATACGACATTGTTTGAAGTATTCTCGGAGTATTTTATGCAATACTGAAACAACTGCACAGCACCACTTTAAAATTGTTCTATATACCTGTAGTTCCAAAATAGATGGGTTATATACGATTTAACAAGTTCAGGTTCGACTGCAAATTCTTGGCAAAAGCTCTTAATTTGTTCCTTGGTCGATAGCTGATCATCGTCCCATTGCTTTCTTATGTTCGATCGGGGCTGAAAATCGTCTGGTTCTCGTGGTTTGCCATTTATAGCATTTTCAATTGGAGTTGCATCTACTGATTTATAGTGCAAAGGATTCTCCGGATCAGGTACAGGTTGAGGAATTCGCTTCATGGGCCCAAACAAATGAACGTGTGTGATTGTTGGCAAATCGCCGTCAGAAATGTCCAATCAAATATAAAAACTTGGCCATTTTCGTTCAGTTGAAGCGGAGCCATTTTGTACTTTTGTATTAGTTTTCAAAGCCCGTCATTTTACCGCAAACATTTTTCAAGACCCGGCATTTTTCAGCAAAAAAATAAAAGACCCTGTCTCTTTTTACACGACCCGGCCATCCCGATAAATAATGAATCCTCCCTAATTTGCCGCCAAATTCGCACATTACGCTAGACGCGCTGCTTTGCGCATGCTCTATTTACAATATTCACAGAGGAGTACTGGGCACTACAGTGAATCCGGATACCTGCCGGATACGTGTGGACGGGCGAATTCGATTCGAATACGCTACGTGTGGACGCGAATTTTGTTAAATCCGCAACAAAATATATCCGGATTCAAAAATATCCGGATACGTCTGGACGGGGCCTTAATTTTGCAGTTTTAGCACGACTTGGTGTTGAATGTACATCATCCGCCCTGATGTACATGAATGCTAGCGAAAGGACCCGAAGTCATACACAGAGTTGTGAATCGCTATTGAATATCAAACACTGGATATTGAATTTCTGGTAATCTGATTGGCTCTCTACTCACGGTATAAAACCTACATCCTGTAGTTTGTCCAAACATGGAAACTGACAATATATCACGGAAAAATTTCCCTCAAAATGGCTGAAAACTCGAGTTGGTAGAAAATAAAATTCAAGATTATTTTATCCAGTGTTTGGTACTTAACAAAACAAATATTCCACTTACGCTTGTTGGATATGAGCTTATGATAGCCGACTCGGTGCCCCGCACCTCGTCCGCTTTCTAAAAGCTCATATCTAACGCGCGTTGGTGAAATAATTGTTAACTATTCATGAGTATTTCACATCAAGTCGAAACCAACACTGTAAAACGAGAGTTGATGTGGTATGTTTTTCGTCCGTAAGGTTTGGTGTAAACAGACTAAGCGATTGTGAGGACATCGGTGTTTAAACAAAGGGGTATTGACTTATGCGGATCGAAAAGTCAAGTTCGTGCAATATGTTGGAAATTTGCAGCATCCAATTGGTCAAAAATGTTCATTGATTCCGTGGGGAGTTATGATCCAGAGTTTGAAAATTAATCTTTCTCCCTTCATTTTGCGAATCTCATTACATCCTAGGTGTAAGCTTATTCCGCAAATTTCGACATGTGTTCGTGTGAACGGCCGGGGAGAATGAAGTGTCTAGCCACTGGTTAAGATAGGCCCGATCCTTTGTTTTCCAAGTTAGCGACCATTTCGAAAATATCGTTTATTGTATCACTTGTACTTTTCTACAACAAACTTTACATTGCTGAATCTTACCGCAAATTAGGTTACGGCTTTCGCAAACACTTACTACATGTGAGAAACATATTGTGATAAGACAGGTCTGTCTAAACCATTGGGTGCACAGGAAAGAAATTATGTTCGCAGGCTCATTCCCGAACAGCGACTAAATACCGAGCATGGAGGTAGAATCCCAAAATATTCATATTCCGGGCGGAAAATCTTCCGAATTTCAATACTCCGAAAGCAAATCTTCATATTCCTTGGGTCTTGATATACTCAAATCAGAGATTCATATGAATAGTTGTCTTCATTATTCATTATATATTCCCTCGATATTCATATTCTCTGGCAAAATATAACCGATAATAATCTAATTAACGCCCTGGGCGTTTATTTAATTTTGGTGCTTGGGAGGGGGGGGGGGGGTGGGGGCGTTAAATAGATTAGAGGCGTCTATTGAAGAGAGACGTTAAGCAGTAGCTTTACGCTTCTTAAACAACGCCTTTCATTTCTTGTACATACGCCCAGGAATGCCAACAAAACTATCTGCGATTAGTTCAGTTTACTAAACAATGTCACCTTTGTTAGTTCGCATAACTGCTGCAACAGTTTGCAAATAGAGTGAAATAAAGTCAAAACTTTTCAGCTTTCCTAGCTCCTAAAGTTTAAAGTATTGTTATGGAACAGTTTTTAATAGTAATATCGAATAAACGCCCCATTTATGGGGGCCGTTTATTAGAAACGGGGCGTGCACATGTAATAGAGAGAGGCGTCTATCTCAAAATCGCAATTTGACCTGGGCGTCTATTAGATACGAGGCGTTTATGGAGAGTGGGCGTCAATTCCATCATTTACGGTATTCCTCGGTAAAAAACATGGGAATATTATCATATTCCAATATTCCACTTCCACCCCCGATAGACAGAAAGTGCGCTGGGAAAACTCGTTTGAATTGATCAAGTTAAGATGTCTTTTTAAAATTCCACGAACAGCATACCCAAGTTCCCTCAGAATTGCGGAGGAAAAGAAGGTGTGGGATGGGGAAAGGATTCCATCGCGGCCCTACGACTTGTTTTTGTCTGTAATACAAATTTCCACGGTTAAAGCTTTCTCCAGTTTAATATAGTCGGCTCATGTCAATGCCGTTCCACATTTCCATGGAAACCAAGCTGTAGTTGACAGTTCAGAAAAACACGCCTTGCAGCCACTTTGAAGCATTTTATTGATTCTGAAGCACGCTTTTATTAATCAGTACCGATATTTGTGAACAAATTTCAGACGTCAGCATAAAAATCAAGATGGCGGTTTTGTGATGTCGTATCTCAAATTATTACTTGGATTTACTTTTTAATCAGATAATCCACTAACTTTGATGCAGTAGGTCAGATTAGATTTTTGTTTTATTTACAACATTTGCTGAGTATGGTACTCAGCGGGAGCACAGGCAATAGACCCCGCAATGGGACAGGTGGACCCTTTAGGCCTGGCTCTCTTTTAAGGCTAAGGAAGGGGTTATTCAGCGGATCCTAGGATTATTAAAGGCCATAAAAGAATAAAAGGTATTCCTGAGACCGCGGAGTCGTCCCGTGCTTCATTCCAGACGGCCTCTTTGACCTACAAGAGACCTTGGTTGTTCACGCTCCTTTGACACGGAACAGGACTCCAAATTTCATGCATATAATTATAGAAAACAAAGGCCTGCTTATCAAGGCTGTCAGCGTAGGATCAAGTCGTCGTTCTCCAAAATATCTAAGATTATTATAAGACAACAAAGACAAAAACACTGCTAACTCGGCTCCTAACGAGTTCTACCACATGCAACTTTCGGAGCAACTTTTCAAAAAAAGGAACAAAGCTTTTATTAAGTAGCCTCTCCCCACCAAATCTGCAAAGTTGCAGATTTGGTTAAAACAAATGTGCAAAGTTGCAGATTTGGTATACCAAATGTGCAAAGTTGCAGATTTGGTTATACCAAATATGCAAAGTTGCAGATTTGGTACCAAATGTGCAAAAATGCGGATTTGATTACCGATATTCCATAATTTTGGGCAACTTTTGACCAAAATAAGCAAATTTCAAACAAATATTTCGAGCATCGGAGCCGTATCGGTGACGCGTGATCTTGCAGGGCTCCCACAATTCAATTCGTGCCTGGTAATTGCTCTCTAATTTGCAGATGAGCACCAGCTGCACTGCATAACAAAACGACACAAGCAGATGTTCATGTTCCAAAGAACACCCGAAATAGCGAGTATGCTTTTGATCGGCCCAGACAGCTGTTCACCTTCAAATTTAATGAGTGTAAATGATAAAAGTAATGCTTGTACCTTTTTGATAATGCTAGTTTTGTATGCCTCGGATTTGAGACGCATTTTTTAAGACAATCTCAAATACAGTGTTCACTCCTTTTTTTATAATAATGTCTAATTTTTGGGCTGATGCTAACTATGTTCAAAAACATTTTGAGGATTTCAGCCTCAAATGTTCTTAAACATAATTGTTAGTATCGGGTGTGCAGCTGTTATTTTCTATTCGTATAAACCAAGCGGAGAGACAAATACGCTTATTGAATTAGCCGCTACCCTGGTCGGCAAGAAAGAACTATAATAATAAATAAAAAATATTTAAAACAACTAACTTGTACATGCACAACACTAAAGGCTATGTTACACTGAAGTGATGAACATTAGAGGAGAAAAAAATTATTTCCATGATCTTGTGCAGTATCTAATAAAGATAAAAGTTCTTCATCACCTTTCCTCGTGATCAGCCTCAGTATATTTTTAGCATGTTCTTAAATTTTGGGCATTTCTCAACCTCACGTTCTTATAAATAAGGTTCTTATAAAAGAAAAGAGTGTAATCTGTCAAACGGAAGTTATTTCAGTCCTTAGCCACTCACACTTCCGTATAACTTTCGCCGTTGCCTGAAATATTAGTTGCTCGATACGATCGATGTGCAAGAAGGTGACAGACCGATCTCACGAACCGAAAATCGCTTTCTTTCGAAAGAAGATAATTCGGAAATATGTTCTAGCTCTTTATAACTACAGTTCATGTTTATGTCAAATGTTTAAACATGTGTCCGGGACTAACTTGTACCATTTTAGCTTGCAGAACATCGACTGAATGTGTGTTTCATATTCGATGATTATTGCTGTTCTATTTCCGGTAGTCAAAAGCAAAATTTGCTGGTGTTGTCAATGTGGTGCAATATCAATATCAATATTAAATAGACTTTGTAAATCCCTAACTTGATTTGTCATTGATTCATCTTAATAGAAAAACATGTGTTTTATTTAGAGTTGTTTTGGCTAAATGCAGAACTAGTGTATGAAACAAACATAAATACATTTAAATTTCAATATTACATCAACAGTTTTTCGTTTTTGTGCCGTGTACGTGTGAACGAAAGCGGAAGTGGACATAGCAATCGGGGAATATTTTGTCACGTGAACAAAATACATGCAGTTGCTCAACCAATCAGGTCGTTTGGAAACACGGATTCGGGAGTTCAGGCTGCGCTGAGGTGATCCTTCGGCTTCCGAACCAAAATGTCGGGAAAAAATCGTGCATTTCGCGACTAAAAGCTGCGAAAGCTTGCCCTTTATCCCACGATTTTCCACCATGACGACGAATGGTTATCCAGAAGTGGAACTGGTTCACCACGAGCTCAAAGATGGTAGCTAATCTTCTGTGTGTGGCTTCTGAGCGCAACCCCTTTTGCTTGTGTCGTAAACAAATGAGAGGTTTTGTGAATTTAATCGCGATTATCTGTGCTCATTTTCGCAGCTAACTTGACAGGACATGAAGAAAAGGTTGGACTTGAAAATTTTGAGCTACTGAAGGTGCTTGGAACGGGAGGTAATTCAGAATTATGTGTTTACGAATAACACTAAAAACACCGGATGGTAAAACCTCCACTCAAAACCTGTTCGGCTTCCAATTCTATAGCGAAGGTCTAACAATGATGTATTCTTTTTTTGTGGTAGCTTATGGAAAGGTGTTTTTGGTGAGGAAACGTGGAGGACACCGAGATGGCTGCCTGTTTGCCATGAAAGTTCTGAAGAAAGCTACGATTATCCAAAAAGCCAAGACGGCCGAACATACCCGGACCGAACGACAGGTCCTTGAGGCAGTTCGCAGTTGTCCATTCCTTGTCACTCTTCACTGGGCCTTTCAGACAGAAGCAAAACTTCATCTCATCATGGGTACGTGCTTTGACGCATTTCAATGACTTACGTGAAAATGCCATCCTTCATCCTGCACCCTATCTGGGTAAATTTTCGCACTACCAGTTTGTTTGGTTGTATCAATGATGGAAATTATTGCAGTATTTTTAAAGCAAGCGCTGCAACTGGCGTGAACTGCCAGCTTCAGCCGTGCAAGGCCTAACAGAGATATTGTCTAGTCAGAAAGTTCAATTTTTCGGTCTGGCAACCTCGATTTGTACTACTTTGTCTTTATTTCGATCACAAAGCTTAAATGTTTGATATTCCTGTTGCAGACTACGTGAACGGGGGCGAATTGTTTACTCACTTGTACCAGCGAGAAAAATTCAGCGAGGATGAAGTTAGACTATACATCGGCGAAATTATCATTGCTATCGAACATTTACACCGGGTGAGTATATTTCATGCATCGTGCAATCTGTTGTAAATGTTGGGATCATTTTCTGTTGAGTAATCGACAGTTTTAATATACAGGTATCATTGATCAGTGGCAATACGTTCCTCTAAAGACGTTTTACGCAACTGACCTTTTCGAAATTTCTCTCTTTGCGGAATTTTCGCAAACACTAGATTAATATATTTGACACTTCGAATTTTCTGTTTTTTGTCCGCATTTTTGTGAGCTGCAAGGTCTTGATGGTCTCTCATCCTTACAAAGACAAATGTCTTGAAGTTTAGAATACGTACATTCTATTGAACTTTATTGAAACCTGTGAAAATGTTAGTCCAGCTTGGATTGTCTTTCTAAATACTAATTGCCGTGTTTATATGAATATCTTATTCGTAGCTTGGAATAATTTATCGTGACATCAAATTGGAAAACATTCTTCTGGACTCTCAAGGTCACGTTGTGTTGACAGATTTTGGTTTGAGCAAAGAGTTTTCAACTCCAAATTCGGTAGGTTTTTTGTTTACATTTGTCTTATATATGTAACAATAATACTGTTTGAGGATAAAAGCAAGTTCTGGGGAATAACAACTTAATGATCCCTTTTGTATTATAAACTGTGGAGAAATATTTACAAATCAATTACCATGGTGATGCTATTTTATATTTACAGTCCTGGAAATAGGGGGGGGGGGCAAGTGCAATTGGGTTCTAACAGATTTTCATGTTCCTTGTATGACCTTTACAAACCATCAAGAAACCTTTCCTTTCTTTTCAGTTCCAAAATCTGCATCACTTAAAAATACCTTAAAGACAGACATCAATCAAAACAAATTTCGGGTTCTAAGTTCTTATAAAACCACATTATTTTCCAGTTTTTCTTTCAACCTCATTTTTTTGGTTACTAGAATTAGTGAAATAATCAAATTTTCATGACATAGCTGGACAAAGAAACCACTTTTTTTTAACAAAGATCAGCATCTATGTTTTTTTTAAATTTTATATTCTCAGTACATTTGTAGCCAAATCTATTGAGGACTTTTGTTTTTTTACTTTTTCTGTTTCATGACAAAGCCAGCTGTGATGGCCAGTCAGATCTTTATCAAACCCTTTTCACTTGCAAGCACAGATGTAGACACAGATGTAGACGCAAGTCAGAGTAAAGAAAACAAGTGGGCGTAGACACAAGAAAAAGAACCATTTCCTTTTTCTTGGATCTGTGTCTGCATTCACTTGTTTTAGAACTTTGCTCTTGCGTCTGCATCTGCGCTTATGTCTCTAGTGTGAACTAGGTTTTAGGACCTTCACATAGAAGTTAACTTTGAAGAACAAGACATAAATTTAGGACATACATGTCCCCATGTCCCCATACCACCCATTACTTAGATCAGCTTAATGCTATTGGCAATTAAATAATTAAAGATGGATATAGGCCTGGTACGTAGCCACCCTTGGGTGGGCAAGGGGGGTCAACAATTTTTTACCAGCCCCCATCTTAGTTCTTTTTCTATTTTATTTTTTTTGAGTAGAATGCTAGACCAAGAATTGATGTGCCCTTTGTCAAAGTGACAATGTGCATTTGCAAAATTTATGGTGGAATGGATGGCTATAATAATCCCATGCAGGGCTCAACATAGACTTTCTCAAAGTCCTTCGCCCATTCACTATATCCGGTCTAGTACTCCCGGTGCGAAGGACTTTTCACTCTTG
>JAOBYH010189865.1:0-10347 GCA_025403525.1 Umimayanthus kanabou
GGAGGGGGTTGTATCAACACCCTCTATTTAATTTAGCTAACTAACTATCAATAGTAAGTTGTTCATCGATAATTTGTTCAACTCTAATTGCTAATAAATTTGCATAATTAATTAAATGAAGTTCTGACCTTGGGGTTTTTTTAGCACAGCTGTAAGAAAAACTGAACTGCTCTCATGAAGATGTCATAATTCTAATTAACACTACCCAACACTATTACTAATATTTAGGTATTATACAAAAGAATTTGTATCAGGCTCTTAATTTGAGAATGTAGTCAATATCGATTTTTCAAAGGCTAGAGGTTTTGCATGGAAAGCCTTCACTTGAGCAAAAATTTGGTTGACATAAAGTTTAAATTAAAGTAAAACAACCAAACAAATCTGCTCTATGTCTAAAGTATTTTAGGAACATACTATTGTGACAAAAGAACAAAAAAAAGTAATAACATAAAGATAATCTAAAAAGGGAAATCTATATATTCCTGTTGCCACTTCTTCCCTCTCAGGACAGGGGAGGATTGTTGCAAACCCCCTCCATCTTCCACCTTTTTCTACTGCAAATTTTTTTAAATTTTTTTTTTATAGTTATATGGGTATCCAGGGTTCAAAATAACGTTAATAAAATATGCCTAATTATGTAGCCTGTTTTCCGTAGCCCAAAATTTTTGCAGGCTGTTTTCAAGCAGTAAAGTACATGTACTTTACGCGGGTGTGTTTCAGTCAATTTGAATGTACAATTCACAGCATGTATTATATGTTTTGTTAAGAAAAAACCCGACCTTTCTTGGTGCGTGTTGAGTAAACCAGACTCAACCTCATCTCATCGATGAAGAATAAAAAGTGCTATTCAGAAGGGAAATTTTTGGTTTTGCAAGCACAATTGACTTAGTGAAAATAACAATTTCGCAGATTCCTAATCTTAAACTATATCGCAGAATTAAAAATCGCCGGTAAGGTCCTAAAATTGCCGGCTATTGCCGGTAGCTGGTGGCTATTTTGAACCCTGGTATCTGGACAAAGGGTAGGTAAATTGACTGAATAACAACTCCCCAAACTAGTTTGCTTTCTTTTTTTCCACAGACCAGTTCTTCAGGATGTCGGCTAATTTGTAATTTAAAGTAAGTCAAAATTTCTGTGCTGTCCAGGAAATTAAAGGACTGATACAGGTGTTATGGAATTGCTTAATAGAAGGTCTGGCACCGTAATTTGACCCTATACCTGTTAATTCAATTTTCAAGTTCAATTTTATTCTTTTTATACTGATCATACAGATTACATACATTTTTTACAAAAAAAAGAACATTAAAATAAACTCAAAATATTACATGAGGTAAAATTACAATGATTATCTTCTAATTAACCCTTGAACAGCCCTAGGTATAGTTTAAATATCACTTTGTAAATTCTCCCTACATTATCCATACAAAATAAGTTGTTTGGTAATGGGAATAAAGCAAATGATCATATACCACAAATTATCTAAGATAAAGAACACAATTTTCAAAACCTGTTTGCAAGGAAAATCTAGAGACAGTTTAAGAGAACTATTAAGCAATACATGTATATAAACAAATGAGAGGGTTCTGACTGAAGGTTTCACAGTAATCAGGGTCGGCGGAAGCAGTTCAGAATTGGTCCAGCTAAAATAGAATCGAGCATCGAAGGCACAAGTACACTAGGGGGTCCGGGGGCATGCACCCCCGAGAAATTTTGAAATTAATTAGCTTCTCTAAAATGCACATTTGGCACATTCTCAGAGAGAATTAATGAAAAAATGAACCGAAGTTTACAGTGAAAATTGCATGTGTTTAGCAGCAAATTGACATTTATTTCAGTACAGTAATGGATATATTCAAACAAATGGTTTTCAAATTTATGTAAGTTGCACTTCTTTTGCTTTCTGTCGCTGACGAAATATTAATTAAGTTTCCAATTCAAGTGTCACTATGCCAAGTGCATTGGTTGAATGTTGTCACAATTTTCTTGTTAGAAGATGTCGCCTTATTATTGTATACACTTTTTATTTTATTTAAAAATTTTGCAATCTTTTTTTAAAAATTAAAAAAAAAATTCAACCAAGTTCAAAAGTTGTCTGGCCATGGCCATACCAACCGGACCAGTTCCGCCAGGCCTGCAAATTAAAGTGTTTTTCTGTTGAGGATCCCTTTAACTACAACAGTTGAACTTTACTGAAGGAGCTTGGACCATACTCACTGTGACACTTACCACGTGGTTGATGTTCAGCTGGTAGCATAAAACACACTGATTTCTCCAGGGTTTGTAGAACAAAAAACCTACCAAGTACACCATGAAGCAAGATGTCTTGAAATAAGTGGTGAAGAATGGTTTGTCAAATCCTTCATGGTGAAATATAAACTAGAACACAAAAAAACAAAAGAGGTAAGGTTTAAATGAGAAACAAAGTGCTTGATACATGTATAAATGAGAATATCACAAGTAAAGGCAGCTATGGAAAGTTCATTTCATGTTTGTCACAGATGAAAAAAATGTTTAAATTGTCATTAATGCCAGTCTTGTCAATCTGCATGCAATAATTAAGGTAAATATGAGTCTAGTGCAAAAAAACCCAGAGATCTCAGTAGTACCAAAACAAACACAAATGATAGACAGCTAATCATTTCCTGCATCCTCATAGCAAAAGAGCTTTTTAGACTTGTTTTCTTTGTCACTCTGAAAGCTGTGGGGGGAAGGTGTTGGGGGTATGCCCCCACTGGCCTTTTGCTCTATCTGTCCTGACTTGTGGAGATAAGCCACAAGCTTGTTGGCTGACAAGAATCTAGAATTGAATTAGCTTAGAAGTGCACTCTGCAAACAACTGTGTCAGAGATGCCACGGTTAGAAAATTGCTGGGTGTGTGAGTCAACTTAAGTAACGAAGAAAATATGGTGGGGTATTCAGTCGCTAGGCATGTGAATTACTGCAAATGTATGGAAAATTATCAATTTTTCAGGCGTGTGAAGTCATTCGGAGGCATGTGACACACGCTCAAGGCATGTGTCTTGGTAGGTCTGCTGTAAACGTGCTCTTAGCCAGCCATGTGCCAACCACTATAACTAAAGTTTACAAGTAATGTAAATGTATGGATGTGTCAGATCAGGGCTGAAACCAAAGACAAGTGACATTATGGGCATATCATATCTTAACTCTTTCATTACCAAAAGTTCCAGTTGATGAACTACTAAATTCTTTTTACTTGTCTCTGTAGATTTCCTGTAAAGTGGTTAGGAGAATTTTGCACTTCATCTGAGATATAATTTGGAGTGGATGATCAACTCTTCTGTTCTTACAACCAACCAAGTTATTTTACACTGATATTAAGGAGAAGACAGACATAGATATATTTGGTAGGAGTGAAAGGTAAGTATTATCTATTCCTGCACAATACCTGACTCCTTGGGTCTGGTTGTTGGTGGCATGGTGGTTACTCTCTCTGTTGTATCAACAATCTCATACAAGCCTGTACTATCAGCATTACTTGATTCAAAGTGTGGGGGTAAGGTCTTTGGTGATGCACGAGGAGAATTTCTTGGTGATATCTTGGGAGATGAGAAGGGTGATCCTTTTGGAGAGAGGCCTGGTGATGAAGGGGCTAATGTGGGTGCCGATATCTTTCTTGACAAATTTTTAACCTCCTCTCCAGACTGCGGAGAATTGGCAGTTGACGTGGGTGAAGATAATTTCCGAATATTGGATGACATACATGCTTGAGGCGGCTTTTGCAGCCGTGGCGGTTTACTAACTGGCAAGGGTTTGCAAGAGTCGGACTCCTGCTCAGGCATACCTGGCAATGGTTTTCTAGGTGGCGAAGGTTTATTCCTTATATCGATTGCCACCTTTGTGGGTTCATTCGTATTTTTTGCCCTTGCAAACTGTTGTACTTTCTTGGGTGGGCTACCAATAACAGTCTCCACACTATCATACTTATCTTCATCATATTTGCTCGACCTTCCATCCTTACATCGTTTACTTTCTGTACTTTCTATGATTCCATTTTTGTTCCCATTGATAAAACTATTGTTATCTTCTTCAGAAAGATGGTGTAAAGTTCTGTTTCTTGAGCCAGCACTTGGCACTGACTGAGTCACATTGTTATTGTTATTTTTATTTGTATGAAGTCGTGCAGGCTTTGGAGGAGGTCTCCCTGTGAGATTCGGCACAGATGGTGATGATTGACGTGGTTTGGGTGGTAATGAAGGTTTCACAGAACTCAAAGCTTGATTTCTGTTGGTATTCCCTGCTAATGTTTTAACTTGTGTTTGAGGTCGCGGATTTGGGCGAGGTTTGGGATTTGGAACTGGCAGGGTACTGGATCGCTTTGACCCAGACCCTTCCTCCTCCATTGCACCTGTCAAAATCAATTATAGACAATGATAATTAATGATGATAATGCATAAAACAATTAGTTATAAATACTTTGAAAACAATAGGGACTTTAGGCAACTAGGATGGGAACGTCAACCAGAACGTTACAAAACAATAGACTTAATTACAGAATGCAATGACTTCACATAGAAATGCAACCAGCTGGCCTCCTTTCCATCGTCTTCCTCAGTAAACAGAACGTGAAAAACTAAATGTTGATTGTTTCTAGAGAACGTGAACAACAAAGCATGAATCATTGCAATCTTCGTGTGGCTTCAAAATTAAAGTTTCTAATTTTTCATGTTCACACAGCTTCACGTAAAATTAAATAGAAATGAATGAGAACTTTGTACAAACAAGAAAAGGGAAAACGGGAAGTTAAAATTTCAGCAGCCGTCTTTGTCAGCATTCTCGTCCTTAAGTTGCATAAAGTCCCCAACAAGACCTCTGGTTTATTTTTTCTTTATTTATTGTTAAAAAAGGTCGAATACAGTTGTCCCAATAATTTTAAACCCTCTAGCGAAACGAAAAATGCTCGACACAGAACACTAAAAAGTTGGAAGAGAAATAGGATGCATTGAATTTACAGACTTTTCTTTAATACAAAAGATAAAGTGCTACTTTTATTTCTTAAAACTTGAGGCACCACCCACGCCAAGACAGCATTTTAAACAAAAGTTTTTTCTGGTAGTCCAGATCTATTTTTTACTTCAGTTTCTTTCACATGTATTGTGAACCTTTTTGCATTCCAGCAAAAATCAGGCTGATGGGTTCATAAACAAGAAATTAGAATGGTGTGGCCTAAAGATGAAGTGGTCCTGCAATAAGATGGTGGCTTAATACAAACAACTTATGTATGGAAGCTAAGGTCGCTTTCCATTTGTCTGGTCTGACCAGTCCAACCAGTCAAGTTCTTAACTGGGTCGCATGAGTTATTAGAACTGGTTCTGGCCAGAAAGGCCCTGCTCATGGGTCAGAGCTGCTCAGTTCTCCCACTCCAGTTAGCCAAAGCACACCAGAACCAGTTATTTTCAGCCGGCCAGGCCAGACAAATGGAAAGTGACCTAAGTCTCAGTTTTGTAGACTGACTTGTCTTGTTAGTGACATTCTACATAATTTTATACAATTTCAATTCACATATACTGTAGCTGTTTCAAATTAGGCCATTTAGAAAATATCCTGGCTTATCATCAGTTCACACACTGCTCAGCTTTCTCCATTGAACTGACTTTTATCCATATTTCAATCCATTAACCATTACGTCTAGTTGATTACCATTAGTGTTGAGCCCTGAATTCTGTTTAAGCTAATGCTATGCAATTTAGTTTGAATATTTCTAGGGTTTAGATTTCCAGAGTACCGTCTTGAGACACAACAAGTATCAATTGGTTGTGGTGCCAGGTGCTATTTTTGGCCAACACATGTACATTCATTTGGCAGTGGACAAGAGACGACCTGGCCATGGGGCTACAACCATTGTGCATCACATTTATTTAATATTTTCAAGATGGCAGTCAATGGAAAGTCTTGAAACACTGAACTTAATTAGTTGGCATTTTGTCTGTGAATAGAATTATTGATTTTTAACTGCCAAATATAAATTAATATGAGGCAATACTAGGTTAATAATAAATAGCACAGTTTTCACCGCCATCTTGCAATTGGATGGGGGCAGTCACGGCAAAAGTTGCCACAAATGTCTAGGAAACTGATTAACTTTCCACCCTTATAACTCCACTATTAATACATCAAATTTTGACAAATAAATTGTCTTTAAAAAGATGTTGATACTGAAAATATTTCTTCAAAACAAGAAGAAAAGTTTAAGGCAATAACCTTCAAAATCAAAATTTTGGAACTCCATAAAAATCCTTAAGTTCAGATTCAAGGATTTGTATGGAGTTTTGAAATTTTGATTACAAACATTTTAACCTTAACCTATTCCTTCTATTTTGATTATATAATTTCCATGTAGATTCCTTTTAAAGACAATTTTTTTGTCAAAATCTGGTTTATAATGGCGGAGTTATAAGGGTTTAAAGTTGAACAATTTCCCATACTTTTGCTGCAACTCCCCCCCATCCAAGATGGCAACAAAAACCATGAAAGGGTCTTTTTAAGAAGTTTATTAACTTTAATAGTTTAATTTGAGAGCAAATTTTGTTAAAGTGTTTTTCAGCCAAGGACCCCTACAAAATACCACAGGAAAAACACAAGTCCAGCTGGCTTTCACATGATTTTGCATGAACTCAAAGTGTCTACAGATACAACTGATGCGACAAATGTCTTCAAATCAGCAAATTCTATGATCAACCTGCCCTCCCTCACCAAAGCTACTGAAAATATTTAACAGGATAAATTTTTGAGTGGCAGACTTTTAATGCTAGCAAGTTGAAGTATCCCAGTATCAACTGACTTGCATTGCATGTCATGTCATGACACTAACCATTGTATGCATCTCCTGTTTATATATTTAAGACAAACATTTCCAAACAAATAAAACAAGACTTCAGGGTTTGTGGTTAGTTTACACCCAAATATTTTGATCTGAAATTCGGTGCTCAAGAAGACAATACTCTTTAATGTGTTCCCTACTTTAAAATTATTTACCAAACCAAATGCAATAATTATAAACTAAATTTAATTATTAGTTTTCGGCTCAGATCCAGATCTAGAAAAATTGCATGCCACCAATCCCAATTACTTGTTTTAATACTATATAGCTTGCAAATTCCGAATCCTTCAGACACAACTCCCAAGTAATCACTACTTTAGTACTAACAAACACAAGATTATTTCATTATTGTCCAGTTCCATCGATAACATCAATCAAAAACAAACCAACATCGAAAGTCAGTCTCCACAATTCACCTTGTAAGTGAAATATCTTCGCAAGTTTCATTCTGCCGGGTCGCGACCGAGAATTCAAAGACCAAAAACTTTCAAAAAATAATTATAAAGATCAAATTCGCTTATCTCTAAAGCCGTTTTAAATATCACAACACTCTGGATTACACGCATAGTGTATTGAATTTTAAACAATGAACAAATGCAACGCGAATTGTATTCGGCCAATTCATCAACTGATCAAGTCAAATTAGAACGTCCGCTCAAATCAGATCTTGAACTCGTCTGGGTATACTTTCTTTTGCAACAAATTTGCAGCTGTTTATCGCCACTGTCGATGAATTTCTTTCAAAGAGCAATAAGACCACTCGATCAATCAGACTGTGGTCAAAGTACTGGATCTTTCAAGCACTTGAGTTAGTAAAAGTGGAAAGTGCCAGCACAAGAGTAACCGATACAACCTGAAGCTTAATCGCTCGAGAAACCTCACATTTATACAACTTCATAGAAACATCCTACTACACACTTTGTACTCACAACGATTCGAAAGAAACAAGTTTGAAAGCCCGAAATTTCTACAAGGAAGTATCAAAACTATAGTCTTCGAGGTGGCAAGAATCAAGAATTAGCATTAACAACAGTCCCCATAGAATATTTATACTGACACGACAGAAGACTTACCGAATACCCAGAAATCTCTCAATATAATGCGCTTTCGTCGCTTCAACAAACTTCAGAGCTTATCGGGACCCCTGCTATCAAGGGGTTTCGGTATATTAGTTCCATAACGAGTAAAACGTCGAAAATACCCCAAAATTATTTGACTTCAGTTCTACGAACGCTCGGCTGGTCTTCGATCGAATGCGCAGTTGAGGGTGTCGGGAGCCCGGGAGGCAAACAAAACACACGTGGGGGACTGGTACGGGAAAAAAATGGCACAAAAAAACGACACGAAATTATTTTTCGTTCATGGTTGACTTACCTGCCTCAAGGCCGCTCCACAGCGATATCAAATCCTTCACTCTCACCCCTACCCGCATGTTTTTTGTGCTTCAGCACCGGTTTTCAACAAATTGGCAGATATACAAATATCATTTTTGAGAGAGTTCGTACAAATATTGACGGAAACTAATGGAATATCTGCCCCAGCCCGCCGGCGTGACGTGTCGAGTTTAGCATTCAAGCAAGGCAGTCGTCTCTTCCTGTTGTACCCCAAATATGGAGGAAACGTATGCACATCACTCTCAGCCTCGACCGGAAAACACTCAGCCCAGATAGATTGGTTCGTTTCAGATTAACACGAAGTCATTTGAGTCCCAACCAATGAAGTTCTGAAGCCGTTTTGATTCTTTAACAGCTGTACCGCGTACTTCTAAAGGCATTTGGAACCATTCCTTCCAAAACTGAAATGAAAATGGAAAGTGGAAGTTTCTTTATCAGTTGCAAAGTCACTTTCATTATTGTTAGCCTTTTCTTGGTTTACACCGAGTGTTTGCGTTTCGACACTTGTTTGAACGAAGTCTCATTGCGGCCAGCATGACTCTGGCAATCTGAAAGAATTTCTTTTTTTAAAACAACAAATTAACGCCATCTGGACGTCAGTGTGGCTGCCACGCTATCGACGATTTTTGATGAGGTGGTTGAATCTTGGTTTGATAATACCTTTAAACTGAATACTTTGCTTGAGTTTTGGTTACTGAATTCATGATTTTATCAGGAGACTATAGTCTGCTTATACATTTTAATATGACGTGATATGCGCAGCTGATAACTTCTGAAGAAGTGGATGTTGATCAGAAGCACAGGTGTGCAAATGTACACCCTCGAGGTATGGATATTTTTAGCATGCCTGTGCGAAAAACAACACCGCAGATGTATTTCTCTTTGGAAAAACTGAAATAATTAGATATTTTTTGTACTTTAAAATGATCAAAAAAATATCAACAAGTTAGAACAGTTTAGGAAGTTTATTTTGCATTTGTTTTACAGTTGAATCGTACGTGATATTTGTAACTGCATGGTCTCGTGCAGTATTCTCAAATTATGATTATTATTGTTACTGTTAAATAATTAAACTGTTAGTAAAATATGCAAACTGTTCAACTCTAAGGCACGTATTTTTGGCACTAAGGAAAATAAACGTTTCTAGAACTTTTGGCAGTGTTTTGTCGATACTTATCGCTTCTTACTCTAGCAACTCAGAATCCGTAACAACTTTGCGATTATCTCACCTAAAAATACTGTTCGTACAAAGGCTCAGTTTCTTTACACTAAATTCTTCATAATCCATTGCTAAAAGTTTTCAAAATAATTTATATTTTGTTTTTAATAGCTGACTAAAACATAAAAATAAGAAACAAAAAAGTCACAATAGTAAGCAAAATCACAAGCAAAAATGGAATTAAGCCAGAAAAACACTACCTGCGGTTTGTTCCAGATCATTCCACGAGCAGTGAACTCGTTTTCGTTTTATCGTTACAGTACCTGGCCGCTAGAAGTGAGCCATTTAGTGCGTCCTTTCAACACACATCCCTAGCTTGCCAAACAATATTATAGTTCTGAACTAGTTCAATTGATAATTTGTCATTTTAATACGCGTGATTTCTGAATTATTCTGACTGTTGTTGATGGATATTTCTTTTTAAAAAATTAATAGTAAATGTTACAACGTTATGTCTTATGGTTCAATCGGATATTACAAACTGTACTTACAAACTGCTAGTATTTATATGAAAAGAAAAGGAAGAAAAAGCTAGAATTATTTTTATAAAAGAGTTCCTTCTCGTGTGTAAAGCTAAAGCAATATTCTTTTCAATGTGGATATTAAGGTTTAGTAGAACTAGAAGTAGAAAACTAAGGGGGTAAATCGCGTTTAGCTCGTTAGTATAATTTCTAAAGACACGGTGAAAGTTTGAGATTAGAATAATGTGGTTCAAAGTAATATCGATATTCCTGTTATTATTGATTTATATATTAAATACCCGACGGTACAAAATGCGGTTAAAGAAGTATCGATATTTCTATTTTTATTATAGTATTATTATTATTATTATTATTATTATTAGTAGTAGTAGTAGTAGTAGTAGTAGTAGTAGTAGTAGTAATAGTAGTAGTAGT
>JAOBYH010189976.1:2526-17431 GCA_025403525.1 Umimayanthus kanabou
AATTACCCACCCGTTGTTCGAAGAATTATACAACCTTTATATGTCTCACCATGTACCACTCTAGAGTTTAAAATTCCATGGGATGTGTTTTATGATTTGGAAAACGGAAACACAACAGGCCTACGACTGAAGATGGTAACTGCTGATAGGAGCCAGCTGGGGCCAGATTCATGGATAATGTACAACTCTTCAAACCAGGTGCTGTCAGCTATACCGACTGGCGATCTTTACACAAAACGATCTAACTACAGTTATGTCTTGACTGCAGAAGATTCAGAAGGTCTTCAAGCAGAAACGAATATAACAGTTTTCATTAAAGGCCCCATGCCGAAACTAAACTATAAAACAAGGATGATTGTGAGAAGCTCATTTGGAGACGAAAAATCAAGTGTTGATATGCTGTCGGTTCTTGTGGAGGCAATTGAAAACTATTTAGGAGGCAAGGATGATGTATTTGTTGAATCTTTTGTGCGTGGTACGCCACTAACGCTGGTTACTTGGGGAAATTGTAGTTTGGTTGGCTCAACTTGCGACTACGCTACAATGAATTATATTTCAGAGAAAGTTGTTAATCAAAATGAAGTACATCCGAACTTCCGTGCTGCTTTACTTCCACTCTTTAACTTGGAAATGATCACGGAACAACGTTCGGGTCCTTGTGTGAAAACCCAAAACAACCCTCCAGAATTAAAGAACCCCATCAAAATGATAAATATTACCTCTCTGTGTCAACCATTTCAGTTTACAATTCCAAAGTTCGCATTTATTGACAAAGAGGATGGTAACACTAGACATTTAGTACTGTCTCTTCTGACACATGATTCAAGTCCTTTGGCGAAGGACTCTTGGGTCCAATTCGATGCCACTTCTCAAGTTGTTTACGGCTTTCCAACATATCAAAATATTTATAACCAATCAGAGCAAGAATACAAGTATATCCTTAAAGCAAACGACAGTAGTGGTAAATCGGCCCAGACAGTACTAGGGATAAAAATAGACGCTAAACCTGTTCTAAGTAATTATAATGTGACTGTCGCCGTTCGTAGTTTCGTGGCAAAGTCAACACCGACTGCGGGGCTCGTACTGCAACTGGTGAAGAAGATCTCTGAATATTTGGGAGCAGAAGACGGTAGTGGAATTAAAGTGTTGCATTATAACCGCATTGAAGGAATCCAAGATAAACTTAACGTTACTTTTACTAACTGCTCGCAGTATGCAAATAGCTGTGATTTTGAAGATGTGAGAAACATCAATGGAAGATTGAGGTCAATTAATGGAGAGATCGCAGAAACGTTTAAACAAGCGGTTCTACCTGCGTTTGTGGTGGTGGACGTCTTACAATCAAGAAGTGGTGAATGTATTCCAAACCACTCTCCTACTACAAGACGCAATTTTCTACTGTTCAATGTGACCTTATGTAACAGTTTCAGATTTAAAATCCCAGAAGATGTATTTCATGATGTTGAGGATGGATCAGCAAGCAATCTTTCTCTTGTGCTTCGAACTTACTCCAAAAAAGCATTGAGTAGGTCATCTTGGGTTCAATTTGATAATCTGACAAGAGAAGTATACGGAATTCCAATACTTAACACATCTTTAGAAATTTCATTCCCCCTGAACAGGTTCTATTTGTTTGCCAGTGATAGAAATGGAGAAGAAACAAATTCAACTGTTGTCATTTTTGTCCAAGAAAACAAGTTTCCACTTCGATATAACGTCACTGCCACATTAGCAAGCTACCTTGATTTCAAAACATTGCATGTCAATGTTATAATCGAGCTATTCATAAAAATTAAGGATTATTTAAAAGATACAGATGCAAATTCCGTTTTGCTGATTTCATTTGAAGTAAATGACACCACATGGCCACACGCCGTTTCCGTCACATGGAGCAATTGCTCTATAAATCAGAATGTTTCTACTGTCAGAAGCAGAGATGACCCAACGGAGAGATTGAAACTCACGAACGGAATGGTAAACCCACGTTTAATACAATTTCTTGCTCCTGAATTTATTGTTAAGACTATTCAAGTCGAGGTGCAAGCCCCGCCGTCAAACACGCCACCGAAGTCTATGGTCTCCGTTCTACAACTCAATGTATCATCCTGTAAGTTTCTCAAGTTTCTGATTCCTAAGGATTCGTTTTACGATCAAGAAGATTCCGTTCTAAAACTAAATCTACTTGACATTTCTGGAAGAGAGTTGTCTGATGAATACTGGTTGCAGTTTAATCAATCGTCTAATATTATTTACGGCATACCGACACGTGCTGTTGCTAAACAACAACCACAGAGTGGATACAAATTTTATCTGGTTGCAGAAGACAGTGAAGGACTCCGGGCAAACATTAAAGTCGAGGTTAACATAACAGGTTTTGATAATGAATCAAGTTATAAAGTTATGTTTGTGTTCCGAACACTTACATCGCGCAAGTTCTCTGCTGTTGACAAGCAACTGTTGTTAATTCACAAATTATCCTCATACTTTGGGCAGAAAAATGTATCAAATGTCCGTGTAGAATCGTATGCAGAGGGCATAGGGGAGAAACCCCTGAGCCTCTTTGAATGGAGTAATTGCAGTTTACCGTTGGACCGCTGTGATTTGCAAGCAATCTCGTATATCACAAGACAACTTAAAGACCCACACGGAAACATTAATCAAAACTTACAAACAGCCCTGAGACCTGAATTTATGATTGATAGTATCACCGAGAAATCACAGGGACATTGTGAAGGAGGCATTAACACTGCTCCAAAATTAAGCAAGCCAATTGACGTCCTTAACATATCTGTGTGTCATCACTTTTACTACAAGATACCAAGTGATACTTTCACAGATCTTGAAGATGGAAATACGCGTCACTTGGAGTTAACTCTTATGACTACCGATCACAAACCGCTGAACAAAGATTTTTGGATTCAACTGGATGTTGTTTCTCAACAGGTATACGCGCTATCGACACTTACAACAATGAATAACAACACACCAAGTGAACATAGACTTCTGTTGGTAGCAAAAGACAAAGGGGGAAAGACTGAAAGTACACTACTAAAGTTTATTGTTGTAAATGCTCCTTTATTAGTACGCTACCAAATCGTAGTTACTGTCGAAAGCTACTTTGATGCAACATTACCTTATATTAATCAGGCAATTGCCCTTATGAAGAAGATATCTGCCTATCTTGGGAACAGCAACGGCAATGGAATTGCAGCAGTGTACTGGAACAAAAGCACTGACAATCCAGCGTTGCTCTCGCTTGCATATGCAAACTGTTCTTGGCCAAACAATTTGTGCAGTTTGCAATCAAGAAGACACATTATTGCCCCTTTCAAGACGAAGTCTGATCAAAATAGACCAGAATTTGCTGCCTCACTTCTACCGCATTTTGTGTTAAGAACTGCACATGAAGAAAGCTTGGGATTATGTACACCCGCTCCAAATACACCACCAAGAGCATTAATTTCTATGGTAACAATAAACACTAGCGTTTGCGGCTTCTTCGAAGTTAAAGTTCCAACAGGAATATTTTACGATTACGAAGATGGAGGGACTAGAAATTTGACGTTGAATCTTTTGTCATTTGACGGTAAGAAGCTACTCACATCAAACTGGCTGCAATTCAATCAAAACTTACAAGTTGCCTACGGATTTCCTTATAAGGTGGATAGCTTTCCTAGCCAGTATCGCTTGATTGCTAGAGATAAAGGAGGCTTGGAAGCAAATGCAACGCTTGGGTTCTTTACCAATATTACTTTGCTACCTTACAGTTACTTTGTGAAGATGTCTTTTACAAGTTATGCAGACCAAGCATTATCAGACTCAGATGTACTACTCAGGTTTTTCTCAAAACTAATCAAATATTTTGGGAACACGTTAACATTCGACAGAATGCGGATTTTGTCATATACCGTGACCAATTCTACTCCACGCACCATCCATGTATCGTGGACTGATTGCTCTCTGAGATTCTTTCCTTGCGACTATAAAACAATTGCTATCATTGATAACCAGCTCAAGATCCCTGGAGGATACTTGAACCCGGACTTGATAAGGTCACTCGCTCCTGAATTCATTGTTGATAGTGCTGATCCAACGATGCGAGGTCCATGTACAAACACCCGTCCTGTAGTACTGAAACCACTTTCAGCCATCAATGTTTCATTGTGTTCTGTGTTTCGATTTGTCATTCCAGAGGATACGTTCTATGACAGTGAGGATGGTTACACAAGAAACCTTTCAATTTCTTTGCTTGGTATAAATGGAAATCTAATCGATACGAATTCGTGGGTGCAGTTTAACACGAGTTCCCAGACCATATATGGCGTTCCAACTTCAGATATTGCAAAAGTTGAACCAAAAAACGGCTTTGAATTCTTAATATTGGCAAAGGATACACAGGACTTCGTTGTTAACACGACGGTTACACTAAAGATAACAGGAAATGTCCCTGATGAAAACTATAAAGTTACTTTAGCATACAAGAGCTTTGTGAATGCTTCTACCTATGTGGATGAGTTAATCTTGCTTATCAGCAAACTATCATCTTACCTCTTGAAAGGAGAAAATAGCACAAATGTTAGGGTTTTATCTACCGTAAAAGGAACTGGCTATCCGCCTTCAAACCTAATAGTGTTGGGCATCTGCAGCCTTCGTTACAGTCCTTGTCATTTTGAAATGGTGCAAAGAATCTCTTACAAGATAAAAGCCATCACAGAGCTAAGAAGAGGGTTACTACCCCAGTTTGGCCCAGAAAATATTTTTGATCAACTGACAGGCCATTGTCGCCCAATTACCAATACTGCTCCCACACTGGCAAATAATATTAGCTCAATAGATATGGAATCCTGTGTTCTAATACAGTATAAAATACCACGAGAAACATTCATGGACAAGGAGGACGGTGATACAAACAACCTTACTTTGTCTCTGTTGACAAAGAATCTGCAGCCCTTGCCTGCCAGTTCTTGGGTACAATTTGATGCTTCAACACAAATGATTTATGCGTTAGTATGGAGACAGATTTTAGTGGATCAACCTATATTAGGCTATCCTTATGTATTGATTGCTACAGATAGTGGCGGGAAGTTTGTAAGGGATGACGTCAGAATCAAACTACAAGGATCGAAACTAGCAGCAAACTATCAGGTTACTGTTATAGTAACCAGCAACTTAGATGCACGACAACCGGATGTTAAGCATCTTTCTAGACTCATGAACAAGATTAGTACATATTTAAACGTCAGTTCTTCACTAAAACTTGTGAAATATAACAAGACACATAATAATCCCGTTAATCTTGCTATGACGTGGACAGCGTGTTCTCTGCCAAGCAATTCATGCGATAATCAACAAATCAAAGAATTGTATTCAAAACTTGCCTTGCCAAATGGTAACCCAAATCATGATTTTGAGGGAAATCTCTTGCCTGAGTTTTCCCTCCGTGGAGTTTACGAGGAAAAACTTGGACCTTGTGCCGTTTCTATTAACACTCCACCAACGGTAAATGGTAGTTTAACTCCAGTAAACATTTCCTTGTGTGGAGAGTTTGGTATCAAAGTTCCTTTCAAGTTGTTTTACGACGACGCAGACGGAGACACAAGAAACTTGTCCCTTAGTTTGATTGACATAGATGGAAAAAACCTATCAAAAAACTCTTGGGTGAAATTTGATACCAAACGGAACTATGTATATGGCATGCCAACTTTGGAGATTTTTAGAACGCAGCCGGTTGAAGGATATAAATTTTTGCTTGTTGCTACCGACAGTGGGGGATTGAAGCAAAACACAACCCTTATGATAAGAATTGTGGGACAAAATATCTCCAATCACAAAGTTGACCTTGAAGTTGTGAATCATGCGTTTCAAAAATCAGAAACGATGGATATCCTGACAAATCTTATACAAAAAATAAGAAACTACTTTGGAGGTGGAGACAGTTCAATGCTTCAAATACACACCTATTCTATAAACAACAAAGATTCTTCGCGCGTTTTCTTGTCGTGGAGCAACTGCTCACTAGATTACCTTCTTTGCGATTTTAATACCCTTGAACTCATGCGAACACGTCTTATGATTCAAGACAAATTGGTTAACCCAAATTTTATGAGATCACTTGCGCCGGAATTCGTTGTCGAAAAAGTTGAATTTACCAAGTTAGGACCTTGTTTAAATACTAAGCCGCAAATTGGCCAAGGTGTGTGGACAGTAAATGTTTCGTTTTGCAGATTGGTGAATATTACAATTCCTGAGAATCTTTTCTATGATAAAGAAAATGGAAACACTAGATCGTTGTCTTTGTCTATTGCCAACGTCAACAATAGCAGATTACCATTGAGTTCATGGATACAACTTAACCGGTCTTCACAAGTCTTGTATGGAATTTTATCATCTGATGTTACTGTTGAGCAGCCCATTGGAGGATACCACTACTACCTTACTGCTAAAGATGAAGATAATTTAGAAGCTACAACATCATTTGGAGTTTCTATTGTTAACAATCCGACTCAAGTTGACTTTGTGGTCACTGTTGTTTTTGAAAGCTATTTCGATGCCAGTTATCCCTATGTGGATGAGCAGCTTCTTCTGATGAGGAAGATTTCCACATTCATAGGAAACACTGATGTTAATGATTTTAACGTTATATCTTTCATACGTGGAAAAGGATATCCTTCGCTAAATGTCTTTAAATGGAGTAACTGCAGCTTTCACGAAGCTTCAAGGCGAAGAAAGCGTGCTGTTCAAAGTCAAGAATGCAATTTTTCGCATATAGAATGGCTCTTGAACAAGCTAAAGTCTCCAGACTTAAAAGCTTTCTTATTACCAACTTTTGTCCTGAAAGATGTAATTGATCAGCGCTCGGGTTCTTGCTTGAAAATTCCGAATGAGAGCCCAAGATCGCAGAGATCTTCTATAAATCTCAATATCTCGCTGGATCAATGGCACTTGCAATATCGTATCCCGAACGACACGTTTGTAGATAAAGAAGATGGCTTCACTCGTTCTTTGCTACTAACTCTCCATTCTAACGATTCCAAACTTCTTTCTAAAGAATCCTGGATCCAGTTTAATTCTGCGAGGCAGGAACTGTATGGTTTTAACACGTTAAGTGTTCTTCAGAATCAACCGAAAGGAGGATACAAGTATAAGCTAACAGCTAAGGACAGTGCTGGGAAATCTGCGGAACTTGAACTTATTATAAACGTCCAAAATTCAACTCATCGTTGGAACTTGATTTTTAAAATTGTTGCTGACAGTTATATTCCTACTGACAAACCCGATGTTGATCACGCATTAAAGCTAACCTCTAAAGTTTTGCTTTATCTGAACAGCAGCTTAGCGTCTAATATAGGACCAGTATCGTTCAACAAAACGGGAGGCTTTCCGTCAACTATTTCATTGACATGGACATTAAGATCGTTCATGAGTGATAAATGCAATATAGTAGTCATGCAGCACCTTGTTTCCGTGCTAGAATCACAAGTAGGTGTACCCAAAGCCGAGTTTGTAAAGGCTCTTTCACCGGAGTTTAAATTGATTGAAGCATCTCACCAGCCAGAAGGTCCCTGTGTAGTAGCTACCAACAATCCACCAATGTTGCGTAAGCCCTTGAATTCTCTTCGTGCGTCGTTGTGCGGATTTCTAACCTATACTATTCCTGAAGATACCTTTTATGATGTGGAAGACGGAACAACCAGAAATCTCACCCTACAACTTTTGGATCATAACGGCAAAAAAGTTGGCTTATCTTCTTGGATTCTATTGGACTCTAGCTCACAAACAATCTTTGGATTGCCAATGAACAGAATTAAAGGACAGAATATGTCTGCACAAAAGGTATATTTTCTGGTTGCAGTTGATCGTAGTGGAGCCCAAACAAACTGTAGCCTTGTTGTCTCAACGTTTGATCCAGTACCATCCGTAAACTACCTGATTAAATTGGAGTTTCTCAGTTATACAAGCACGAAGGAACCAGAAGTCATTTCACTGCAGACGTTTTTGGGAAAGATGAAACAATACCTTCAGATCTCAACAAAAACAGCTGAATCTGTTAAGGTTAATTTATACAACTCTTCAACTGGTTTCCCCAAAGCAGTAACCCTTACGTGGAGCAGCTGTATGATAGATTACAACACGTCTTGTGATTACCAAGGAATAATGGGAATTTGGACCAAACTAAGCACGGGAAACGGCCTTGTTCATCCCGATTTCATGCGGGCTATGGCTCCAGAGTTCATAGTTCAAAATGTAGAGCAAATTAAGCTCGGTTCCTGCCTCAACCGACCTCCTAATGCAACACGTGGTATAATGCTGTCAAATATTGGTGTATGCAACAAAGTGATATTCAACATTCCAAAGGATACCTTCATAGACCAAGAAGATGGAAACACGGATAAATTAAGCCTTTACCTCGCAAATGCTCAGGGTAACCCTTTAGAGAAGGATTCTTGGGTTTACCTCAACACTAGTAGTCAAGTGTTGTATGCCGTTCCTTCGCTTCAACAAATCAAAGCCGAGAACAATAAGGAAGTCATATTTACCCTTTTTGCACGTGACAAAGGAGGTTTAAGTGAAAAAACAGAACTTAAAGTTTTACTCGATAAGTTTGAACCAAAATTAAACTACAGAGCTTCGCTAGCTTTAAATGTATACTACGAATCTAGCATTTCTAATGCTTACTTACTCCACAAATTACGCTCCAAACTTGAAACGTACTTGGGCTATCCGAATGGAAGTTTATACTTTATATCTTTCACAAGGGGAACCAGTTACCCTTCACTGAGTCTGGTCTCGTTTAGCTTCTGCTCTCTGTCCCAGTCAGTTTGTGACGTAGCAAGAGTAAATCAGCTGTCATCGAAAATAAACGAAGCTGCGTTAAAAACAGTTTTACTTCCCAAATTTGAGATAAAGACAATTTTTGAACAAAGACTTGGCCCCTGCGACATTGACAGAAACGAATCACCGAGACTCTTGCAACCGCTAAACGCATTGATTATCAATTCATCTTATGGTATGTTTAAGTACTACATTCCTGATAACACTTTCAATGACCGTGAAGATGGTAATACAAAAAACCTGACTCTTACCTTATTGAGAACCGACATGAAAGGAGTTGGGCTAGACTCATGGATTCAGTTGGATGTTAAAACACAGACGATACACGCCCTCCCAGCTGCAGTTGAGTACAGAGACCAATCTCAAGACGGATACACCTACTTATTAGTGGCAACTGATAGCTGTAAGAAATTGGCAGTTGCACAGCTTCGCGTCTACTTGCGAGGAATTCGAGTAGAATCTCCTATGTACCAAGTCAACATAACAGCCAGAAGCTTTCTTCATGCCGAAACGACAACTATTTCTCAGATTGAGGAATTGACCACCAGATTAGGGAACTACTTAGGTAATACGAGATGTGCGAATACCAAATGGCAAATTATGGAGTACTCAAGAAGCCACACATATCCAGCCGTACTCAATGCTATTGTTAGCACCTGCACAAATACATGTGACGTGGCTGTTGTGGAGACTGTACGCAGCAAGATCTTCACTCCAAAGGGAGCAGTACGTGAACAGCTGAAAAGTGCTGTTGCTCCATTTTTTGTAGTTCAATATGTGAAGTTGGTTCGTTGTACGAGCTCCTCACAACTTGTTGCTACCTTTGGAAGAATTTTCCGTGCTGCCATACCGACGGATTTTCTGAGCGAGATGCAAGATAGAGGGCACACAAACACCACACTTCGCCTCAAAGGGCCATCTTTCTCGCCTTGGTTGACGCTAAACAACGTTACTAACATATTATATGGAGTTCCACTGTTCGCCAATTTTGAAAGTCAAAACGGTACTTCAGTGAACTATACATTGTTTGCAGTGGATCAGAACGGAATGAAAACGGAACATATCTTTAAAGTTTTCATAATACCGGGAGACTTCTGTGATTCTACTCCTAGCTTAGTATTAACGCTAAATCATTCAGTTGACTGGTTCATAGGGAACCCTAGCACACGAGTAACACTTATGAAAAAATTAGCAACATACCTCAATGGAAACGAGTCTGACTTGTTTATGCGAAGTGTTCAAGGTCTCGAACGTAGCTCCCGGAAGGTCGTGTTGGTAGGAATTGTCAACGATACCATGTGCGAGAAGGCTGGGGCGAGTACGTTTATCAACACCATTGTTACAGGTCTGTACATTGACTATAAACTATAGCTATATATACCGCTTGTAGGGCGATCAGTGGATATCAAGCTAAATACTTTGCTAAGACCAACGATTATCCCCTTGTTTAGTTGTAGTAAGCGGGTGAGGGTCCATGATTCCCTACTTGTTGTCCAGTCGCTTGTACTCAGCAGATTCTTTTGTTGTTCATCAGTGTAGTCTAACACAAGTGCGACCAATGTACTAAAACTTCAACACATCCAGAACTTTGTTGCATGAATTATTACTGGACACAGTAAATGGACCACTTAAATCTGGGCCATCTACATTTGAAGGACGCAAGAATGACGTGGACAGATATAAGTAGAAGGTCGGGTGCGTTGGCGCTCAGTGGTTGATGGCCTGTGCTCCGCATGGAGCTAAGGGACTAAGTAACAATGACCTACAAATGCATGCACAATTTACAAATTTAATTTATCTCCCGAACACCTATCAAATAGCCTAAAATCCTGCGCAGTACACAAAGCGTACCAAACGAGAAGCGTACGACAGCTGAACCCCCTCTCCCCCCCTCCCCGACTCTAGATCACAAATATGTCATGTAAAACTTGGAACAACCTGGAAGAAGATAAGAGAAAGGCCAGTTTTACAATTTAAGAAAAATGTAAAAAGCTAAGGGGACATTTGTCTAAGTTTATAAACATTTTATCTCTAAGCGAAACGTGTTTTCAGCCAGCTCGAAATCTAAACTAAAGTTCCCTTTATACTTAATTTGTCGTTTTTACCTTTTAGATAGTTTTATTTCTTAACCATTTGAATTTTTAGCGAACAATTCAAAACTATTATATATAAGGATTAAAATTTTTAAATTATTATGTAATTTTTTATGTAGAAAAAATGGAACTTAGCGTCCCTGACTCTTTCTGGAAGGGACACTTATCCATCGCAGCTCCAACTAGCAGCAGGGTCATTTTTACACAGCTGAGTCGCTATACCGTATACGTCAAGTGGAGAAAATCGAACAAATTCTTTTGCTCAAAGACACAATCACAACAAATTCAGCCCTAAGAAACGGATATGCAAAATAGTCGGTTTGCACATCTAAACAAGATGAGTGTTTGGGTTTAAATGGTGTTGTTTCTTTTAAAGTTACTGAAATAGACAATGACATAAAATCTTGAGCATTTCTTACTCGTTCTTAAATTTAATTGACTGCACGATAAACTCTTCTAGATTGTTTGATGTGGAGTGTTTCTGTCATTGTCATGTCATTGTCAATATGATCGTCACTGTCTGTGTTATTGCCAATGTCATTGTTGTTGTCATTGAAGTTGTTGCTGTTGTTGTCGTTGTTAATGTCGTTGTCTTTGTTATTTATGTTAATATTTCGACCAACAGGCATGATGACTCCATTGGGGGCAGTCAATCCAACTGTGCTTGACGCATTATCAAGTTTTGGAGTACTGGATGTATTCTCAAGATTACCAACCGCTGTTGTCCCAAGACCCAGGTTGACAGGAGCAAAAATAGTGTCTCCACCTGCAACCTCAGGCTGGATGGTTGTGTTGTTCGGGTTGTCTGTGTTTGCACTGCTTGTGATTATCGGCGTGTGGCTCTGCTGCTACTACAAACAAAACCTTAAGCAAAGAGGCGGTGTTCTTATTACTGCAACAACGCCACCCACAAAGGGTCGCAAGTACAACGTCCTTGAAGACGATCAAGAAGTTCTTGTTTATTCTGAGGAAGAAGAGTACAAAGTCAGAAAAGCGGAGGAAACAAACGTCGAGTCCACACTAAAGACCAAGATACAAGGATCAGAATCTCTTGAGTTTTACAGTGGTATAACAAAACGCAAAAAAGAGCGGGAATTCGAAGTTAAAGAGGCAATAGAACCTACAGTTGATGCAGGGAAACAAGTGCAAGGTAATACTGCAAGTGAAAGGGACAATTTTGAAAACTCTCGCCTTTCGTTTGAAGATAATTTTGTACAAGCTGAAGAGGAAGAGGGGGAGAGAGATGATAAGGAATTATATTCACCTCCTCCGCTTTACCAGGTGGAGGCCCCGCCTTATTTCCTGCCCCCACTTCTCAGAAGTGGGTCTCAACCTGGATCGGGTGCGTTAAACGCTGGCTACGAAAACGACGTGTCTCCCCCAACGAGTCCGAGACGCACTTCTCGAATAGATAACGGTCCATTAAAGGTACTTCCAAGAAGGAAGAGTTCGGCTGAATATCATCATATAGAGCCTCCAATGAGCCCTTCGCAACAGGACTCAACTGCGAGAGAAAAGGGACCATCTCCAAGAGAAGGAAAGTTAAATGTTTCAAAACCTAAGATTACAAGGCAAGCCCCTATTGATGATGATGATAATTCAGAGTCATCTTTGAGTGATGATGACCGTATGTATGAAAGTGAATCGGATTACGATGAGATCGACAGTTTTTCTTTACCTAGTTCTGCAATTCCACAAGGCCCTCTTCGACGATCCCACAGACGGCAACTTCCTGAACTACCCCCTGTGCCTCCCCTCCACAGGTTGTTAAGTCTGTCCCAAGGGAGTACAAATGATTCCCCTCCGGGGTCCCCAAATACAGTCAGGTCTTCATTAAACAGCCCTTATGAAGGAGGAGAAAGACCAATGGTAACAAGACCAACAGACTCTCATGTACCAGGAATAAGGCCTCCCGAATACAATGTCAGACTTACAGAGCCCTTAGTGTTTCATGTGCCGCTTGACCTAGGCCCAAGATCAAATGGAACTACTGCGACCATCAACCTGGGCGGGGCCCCAATGCAAGTGCCTCTTGTTCTCTCTAGAGACCGATTCGATACTCCCGGCCTCCGAGTTGGGCTACAGCCTCCACTAATATATAGAGACCATCCTTCACGTCTTACAGAGCTTGACCCACGGGAAAGTTCAATCGGTTATAGAAATGAAGCCCAAGATATCTCGCATCACTTAACAGAAGACTTAGATCTAGGCAGTTTAGGTAATAGGGAACAAGCTCCATATTTAAA
Source organism: Umimayanthus kanabou (assembly GCA_025403525.1). NCBI lineage: Eukaryota > Metazoa > Cnidaria > Anthozoa > Zoantharia > Parazoanthidae > Umimayanthus > Umimayanthus kanabou. The sequence goes on from JAOBYH010189976.1 coordinate 15,698, forward strand.
CATAGATCGTGCTGTAAATGATGGGCAACAAAGAGAAAGGACTAGGAACGGGTACTCTGGCTCTCAGGAGCAAGCACGAGACCGCGCACAACGGCCGGACTTTGATTTGGGTAATGGCTGGACCTCACATGTTTAGCATAACCGCAATGAAGGAATGTGATTGGCTGAGACCCTTTTGTAGCATACTGCGTGACAAAAGCCCAAAGTGCGTGATATCTAGTTGAGCAGACACCGTAGCTCTTAGGCTAAATATCGTGACAGTAAGGCACGATTGAGCAACAGTAAGAGCAGATAATGTATTAGCTTGCAACAATACTGACACTATAGTAACTATAAGGAAGAAAAATGTGACAGAATAAAAAATAAAAATAAGGTCAGATACCGAAATGGTAAGCCTGAATAATGTGGCAGCAGAGGCAGAAAAAGTTGAAAAACGACTAGATTGTGTGACTTTGGGCAACATTGAGTGACGTAAGGATAGGTTGTGTGACACTTAGAAAGTAATGCCACACAATTTGAACGAGAGCTTTGTTCCTACCAGTTAGATACTATAGTTTGAAGTTATATATATATTCATACCAGTGGATATATCCAAAACTAGTACTTACGAAAGATTGGTAATTTTTATCAAAACTAGTGCAAAGATATCCACACTCTTTGTACAAAAAACAATTTTCGAGGAAACACTGGTAGTTACACAGAAACCAGCAAACCTTTGCAGTCTGAAAAATCTTATTTAAAGTTAGTAATTTTGTGAGTGTTTACATATGATTATGCATTGAGCTTATGAATTAAATCTCTTAGACCAAGTGTCTTTATTGAATTATCGAGGACAAGAAATCTTCCCAACACAGAGTACTGCATAAAACAGCACAACACAACACAACACAACACAACACAGCACAGCACAGCACGACACGACACGACACGACACGACACGACACGACACGACACAACACAACACAGCACAACACGACACGACACGACACGACACAACACAACACAACACAAAACAACACGACACGACACGACACGACACAACACAACACAACACAACACAGCACAGCACAGCACAGCACAGCACAGCACAGCACAGCACAGCACAACACAACACAACACAGCACAGCACGACACGACACGACACGACACGACACAGCACAACGCAACGCAACGCGACACGATACGACACGACACAACACAACAGACACAACACAACACGACACGACACGACACGACACGACACAACACAACAGAACACAGCACAACACAACAAAACACAACACAATAGAACACAACGCAACACAACGCAACACAACGCAACGCAACACAACACAACACAACACAACACAACGCTACGCAAAACAAAACAAAACAAAACAACACGACACGACACGACACGACACAGCACAACACAACACAACACAACACAACGCAACGCAACGCAACGCAACGCAACACAACGCAACACACACAACACAACGCAACACAACACAACACAACACAACACTACGCAAAACAAAACAACACGACACAACACAACACAACACAACGCAACACAACGCAACGCAACGCAACACAACGCTACGCAACACAAAACAACACAACGCAACGCATCGCAACGCAACACAACAAAACACAACGCAACGCAACCCCACACAACACAACACAACACAACACAACACAACGCAACACAACACAACGCAACACAACACAACACAACACAACACAACACAA
>JAOBYH010190310.1:0-10345 GCA_025403525.1 Umimayanthus kanabou
TTGTAGATGTTTTGTTGAGCACTCTGATTTTGGGACTGTACTAAACTTCTGTTATACTATTTGCATTACGCATAGCTAGCTCTCTTCAGTTTGAGCACTCTGGTATACAGAAGTTCAGTCTCAAAATCCTTCTCTGAGCTGCACTGATGAGCCCTCAAAGGGGAAAACAGTACTATCTGCAGATTGAGTATATCTCTTTTTATATCTTTATTTATCTCATCAGCTTGAAAATGGCCTTAATGTAGCTACGGCAATGGAGGATGGTTGTGTCCCTAATGTTAGATTTTTTCATAGGATCGGAGACATGAAGTATCAAAATTGAAGGAGAGTCCAATAACTGTCCTGCGCTATCGAGTTGACCATCGCAGCATTTCACAAGAAGGCATACTATTGGAGATAAAAGTAATCTGTGGGAAAGATTCAATTATATTAAAAGTTGATTTGCTTGATGCTAAGGTAAGTAATGCGATTAATATAAAAAGAAAATTATTTTAGTTAGAATTGTCGGTGTTCTTAAATCGTATTGTCGACAAACTGCGATGGAAGAAAAGAACATCTCGTGTTCACTCTTTTGATTAAAATTACAGGGCACCAAACAAACTCTGTTATCGCAGAGCAGCTTCCCATTTTAACATTTTCAACGTAGTCGATGTTATGATATGTTCTCAGAATTTACTGATATGTTTTTGCACAGACCTACAACTTACTTTCGGTTGAAAACGTAGGCGTTGAAGGTGTTTACAGCTACCATCATTAGCTGTAATCAATATAACTGCTTTAGAATAATCTTAGAAATTCATATTTACAGTTATTGTGAAGGCGTTTGACAGTAAAACTTGCTAGGTCAACCTTATTTAGTACTACTTTCTATTAGCATATACAAATTCAGTGACGTTGGTATTTCAAGCGATGTGATTGGTTCGCTATCTCTGGTTAATGAACAACGTCCACCTCCTGGGAGGTGGATAATTTGCGCAGAGAAACAATGGCCAGCGTAAACTTCCGTTTTGCAGTCAGACTGAAAATTTGTGCTTACTTAAATGTGTTGTGTTGACACCGAGTTTTTATGTGCTAATAAAAATATTCTCTTTAATATCGGCGAATAGTGGTTTCAGAATATTCATCTCCTTGCTTCGCATGCCGGTGAATATTCTGCCACTATTCACCTCGATTTCGGAGAAAAATTGTTATTTGTGTTTTGCAGTTTCAACAAAAACTAATGCGCTTTATTCGACAGCGTCTCACCGGCAAAAAGAAAATAAGAGCGATGCTGCTGTGTGATGAGTGGGGCTCTTCCAAAGGCGGGCTGTCGACGTTTAACAGAGAGCTTGCCAAACACCTGGCCAGTGGACAGCACAATTTCCAGGTTCAATGCTACCTCTCGGAAGTGACAAACGAGGAAGAAAAGAGTGCAGCCGACTGCAACGTTGAGCTCATCAAAGCTGCAGAGTCCAAGCCAGAAACCCCTGAGCGATTTCCTGAGCTTCACCGGTTACCAGCTGAGGTAACTCCTCCCGACATTGTCATTGGTCATGGGCGACAGTTTGGTCCTGCAGCACGTTCCATTCAAAAGCACTGTGCCAAGTGCAAATGGGTGCAGTTTGTGCATGTCGACTGTGAAGAAATGGGGAAATTCAAAGACAACGCATCGGCCATTGATGAAAATATTCGGAAAGACAGAGAAGAGGTGGATTTATGCAAAGCGGCTGATGCTGTTGTTGGGGTGGGCCTGCACTTAGAAGAGAAATATAAGGCCGATTTAATATTAGCTAGAAAGAAAGTGGAGGTCTTTATTCCAGGGATCAGCGAAGAATTTCTCGACCTACCTCAGTCCAGTCAAGACAGGAGAGATTTTCATGTTTACGTATTTGGCCGTGTGTCTTCTGAAGACATCGAACTGAAAGGATATGATGTTGCGGCAAAAGCAGTGGCAAAACTCGGCAAACCTTACAAGATGCATTTGGTTGGTCCAAAGGAAGAGCTACAGAAAGTTAGGGACATCTTTATAAAAAAACACGAGATCAAACGTGAGCAGCTGAGCGTACATCTCTTCTGCAATAGGGAAGGTATGAAAGGGCACTTCAGCAAAGCAGACCTAATAGTTATGCCGTCCCGAGCAGAAGCATTTGGCCTCGTTGGACTGGAAGCCATATCAGCTGGGATCCCCGTACTCGTTAGTGCGGTCTCTGGGTTGGGCATAACTTTGAAAGAGGAGCTCCAATGGAACGCCTGTGTTGTAGATTCGCACGAACCAGAAGATTGGGCAGAGAAGATCAGATCACTGTGTGAGAAGAAAAGACACGTTCGAATTGAAGAGGCGAAGGCACTCAGAGACAAGTATGACGAAACCTACAGTTGGGATGAAGAGTGTTCCAAACTGGCCAAGTTGTTCAAGCTTTTGACGGACGGTGATTATGACGCGAGCGATGCCTTCAGCTGAGTCTTGAACAGAGGTGAGAAACATAGATGCACACTTGGCCTGCTTCTAGATTTAATTAAAAGACCATTGGGGATGTGGGGAGGGGGGGGGCTGTGTAAACTAACAGCTTTCGGGAGCTTGAAGCTTGGCGCTGTTTGGGAACTTCCTTTCCGTCGTCGTCTTTACGAAACAGAACGTGAAAAGGTCAACTCTGTAGTTTTCTAGAGAACGTGAACGTTGGTCAGGACCGGTACGAATCGTTTGAATTTTTGTGCATGCGGCTTCAAAAATGAAGCTTTTAATTTTTCCCATTCTCACACCTTCACATAAAACAAAAATGAAACGAACGAGTTATACAAACAAAAAAACGAAAAAGGAAAGTTAAAAACTCAGTAGCGTTCTTCGCCGACGTTCGCATCCTGGCTGCTTAAGGTCCTAATAGCACAGTTGACTCTTGATAGCTTAACTGTCGAAAAATCGAACCCCCGCCATTCGAACTCAATTTTCTCTCCGTTCAGGTCAACTTTTCACTCATTTACTCCTGATAACTCAAACTCCCGATAACTCGAACTACGTTTTCTCTCCATTCAGGTCGTTTTATCACAATTTTACTCCTCTTTCTTGAATGTTTTGACGTTTCCCTTGAAGTTCGAGTTAGCCGGGGTCAACTGTTGCTAGCTTCTTGTTTTTTCAGTTCGTTTTAAGCTCCATTTTAATACCGTCATCTGAATGGATTTTCCAAAAGGTGTCTACTGAAATAGGACAATAAGGACCTCATTTTGTCGCAAAAATGTCTAACTTGAAACCGCCGTAACTTTGGTTTGCCTGCTCCAAAAATGATGCGCTTTTCTTCAAAAGACAGGAAATTGGAAGATCTTTCTTTTTCATCGCAACAATTTTTCACAAGCGATCTTTCTGTGCTCACAAAACGCGGTTGAAACGTTGCACTATAGCGTGATTTTGACAATTTTTTCCGGTCATTTTAGGTCAGCTTGTTTTACTTTTAAGAAACACGCGACTTTCACCTACCGTTTCCGGTCTAAATTAATTACCACACAGGCTAGCGACTCCCTCAGATGTCGCGTTGTCTACAATGTCGAAGTTTTTTGGATATTCAAACAGTTACGAATTTTATAAGAGCTTGTATGAGAGAGGTCAGTTCGGGGAACGGTCCCTCGTTATATCGACACCGTGCCTATCGCTGGCAGTCACCTTTTGGAAAATCCAGCCAGATTTATATAAAATTAGACGTTCTCATGTATATATAAGAACGTCTAATTTTTGGGCTGAGGCTGAATATTTGGAGGAATTCAGCCTCAAATGTTCTTAATTAAAACGTACTTGAACATAATTGTTAGTATATAGCGCTGCGGTGCTTTGGAATAGCCTCCCAGTAGAGTTACGGCAAGCAAACACTCTAAGTAAATTCCGAACAGGCTGCAGCAACTTCTTCAATAGTTAACTAAATATAACACGGCCCTCTTGGAAAGCAGGTTTTTAATATTTTTTTTTAATTCATTATTATTTAGTATTTTTATACAATTTAATTACATAGATATACAAATAATTATATTTTATTGGGTGTACATTTGTTATTTTCCATTCTCACAAACCAACCGGAAGCATAAATAAGATTCATTAATTAGCAATATAATAATACAGTGGAGCCCCGGTTTAACGATATGCCAAGGGAGCGTTAAAATTATATCGTTAAACCGGGGTATCGTTATAGCCGAATTCCCGGATTAACGATATTGTGAGAAATTTCTAAAAATATCGTTATACCGGGATAAAAATGATAATTGCCTTTTTACTGCACGTTATCTAATAAATCTGTAATTGATCATCAAATGAATTACAAATGCAACATTCAACTTCTTCAATGTCCTTAAAACATGTCAAAAACAGTTTGTAATTGCTGTTATTATATAAAACGTTTGTTCTATTATACTATATTGACTATATAAGCGCTTCCTGTGGTCAGTGATATAGATTTTATCGTTATAACTGGAAATATTTTGCGCTCGGTCAACGATATACCCATCGTTAAACCGGGAATATCGTTATACCGAAGATCGTTATACCGGGGTTTTGCCCCATACATTTTACTAGAACTTTTGCTGGGCAAACGATTGTTGATCGTTATACCGGGAATATCGTTATACCGAAGATCGTTAAACCGGGGTTCCACTGTAATGAATGAAAAGATTTAAAAACAAAGTTGTACATGTACAACACTGTAGGTTATGTTGCACTGACGAACACTAGCCGAGAAACAAATTATTTCCATGATTTTGTACAGTGTCCAAAATAAAAGTTCTTCGCCTTTCCTCAGCCTCGAGTATGTTCTTAGCATGTTCTTAAATTTTGGGCTTTTTTTCAGCCTCACGTTCTTAAAGAAAAGGTACAGTACAGTAATTTTAACACAAATCACAACTGGAAAATAAATATCACGTTTGCACCTACCGGAAACGATTTGTCTTCTGGGTGACACCTCAGCACTAAAGAAATTTTAATTAAAAGACGTAGTTACTAAGATGCTATATTGTCTCTTAGGCCCCGTCCACACGTATTCGGATATTTTGAATCCGCAACTTTTTCTTTCCGGATACGGCTTCCGTCCACACGCATCCGTCGAATTCGCCAGCGAATCCGGATATTTTCGAATCCGCTCTCCAGAGTGGAAAAAAATAAATCCGCAACGAATCCGAAACGTGTGGACGATGAATCCGGATATTTTTTAATCCGATGACGTAACAAAACTGGATCCAGTCTTTACTGCGTGAATATTCAAAATGGCCGCCGAACGAAATGTTATTGCTTCCTTCTTCTTGGACTTATTCCAACGTTTGCACTCTTTTGTGACTTTTAACAAAAGCTCATCCTCATCATAAGTCCAAATAAAGAGATCAACCTTCCTCTTCTAGTTGTTCTTCGGGTTCTGCCCCGATTGCGACATATTAATACTAATATTAATAAAAACGAAAGAAGCGAAGAAAGAAAGTTCTAACGAAAAAAGAACGAAGCAGCGTACGAAGTGATGAATTTTTCGCCAAATTTGCATATGTAATTTGTCTCTGCGCATGCTCTGTTGACAATATTTACAGAGGAGTCCTGGATACTAGAGTGAATCCGGATACGTGCGGACAGGCAAATTCGATTCGAATACGCTACGTGTGGACGCGCAAATTTTCAAATCCGCAACAAAAAAATTGCGGATTCAAAAATATCTGGATACGTGTGGACGGGGCCTTACTGTTTAAAAACCAGCCACAAAGGAGTATGTTGCTTTGTTTCCCAACGGTTAGATTTTATTCGAAGGTTTGAGTTTTTGTTTACATTAATTCCTGATTATCCACTTGCATCATTAATTTAAGCAACTACGTCATGACTCCGAAGGATAATTTTTCCTAATTTGACTTTTTTCAGATTTTTTGTCACACAAATCAATAGACCTCTCTCGCGCTTTTGAAAACCTGAAAGTAGCACTCTGTAAATGCCAGAAATGGGAAGAGCAGGTCAAGGTTAGTAAAAATCTGAAGATTTAATACTGAAAATTATGGCTTTATTTAAGTTTCTAAAAACAGAAAATTTACATAGAGCCTCGATCCCTTGCAACACTTCATACATTCTCTGTTAGAGTCTCGGCGTATTACCTCACCAGTGTCAGAATTTTCAATATTAAGCCTATTAAGCCTTTAAATTTTCGGTATATACTAACGTTGACCTGGTATTTCCATTTCTGCCAACATCAGATTTCCAATTGATTTAATGAGCGTGAGAAAGGCATATATTGTCACACTACACAGCGCTTGTTAAGCTGTGTTGTTACATTGATACACGGCTGGGAGGAGGGTGGCTGAAAATACGTTTTCTCAGTCCCTAATTAACTCTTTACTTTTATGGGGAACTAAAACCCCCCAGCCCCTCCAACTGTGAGCCCCCTGAAACCGATTGTACGATAGAATATAACGCTTTTTACCAGCAGGTACTAAGTTTAACATTGAATAACTGAAAGTAAAAGAGTAATTGTAACAAGATTAGATCAAATTTACAGCAATAAGCTGCTTCGACTAGGGGCAACTTGTACGCAAGCACTGAGTTACAGTGGAACCTCGATTTAACGAACCTCTATATAACGAAGCCCTGTTTAACGAACTATATTTTTAGCCCGGTAAAAGTTATAGTAAAATGTATGGAACACAAGCTCGAAATAACGAACCTCGATTTAACGAAATTCTCAAAAGAACGAACACAAATACAATGGGGAAGCCAAAATGTTAAATTCACCTCGATATAACGAATAAAAGTCAACATGCAACAAAAGATGAATGCGGAACCAACAAACAACAATAAGAATAATCGTGAAAACAAGAGAAATGCTTCTGTTTGTTCAAAAACGCGGCACACGAAGTGCGGGTCTCTGAAATGAAAATTTATTTCATAGGAACAAGCAAAAGTGAAAAAAAAAAATGTAATTTTAAAGGTAATTTGTAACATCCATGAAAAGCACAAGTTTAGATTTTTATAGAGAACGTGAACGAATTTATTGTCCTTCACACAATTTACTTGCTTGTCCATTTCCGTTGTTTTCTTTGGTGTTTAATCCATTCATTTTTATTCAGTTTTTGCGTGTGAAAGGTTGTGGGTGGAGTGAACCGCAGACTTCATTTGTGAAACCAACTGAGCTACAAGGCCGCTGTTCCGGAGGTCGTCGGTTCGAACCCCACCGGGATCAGAGATTTTTTCTCTTTTTTCGTGTGGGCCGCAGAGCGGGAAAAATTGTGCGAGGGACACAAGAATTGCCCGAGGTGAGAGACCTCTCGCAGCGAGAAAAAAAAAATTGCGGGGAGGCCAGCTCGCGTCTACTGTAACTACATACAGTGCTGCACCCAGATACACTCTTCTCTTATATCAACCTTTTTTTATAAAAAAAAAAATGCCCAAAATTTAAGAACATGCTAAGAGCATACCCGAGGCTGATAAAAGGCGAAGACCTTTTGCTTTGGATACTGCACAAAATCTTGGAAACGATTTGTTTCTCTCCCAATGTTGTCAGTGCAACATCGCCGGTAGTGTTGTGCATGTACAGCTTTATTATCAAATGTTTTTGATATTTCATTATATTACTTTCTTGCCGGCCAGGGTAGCGGCTAATTAAAACTAATCTGAAGACTTGGCTATTTAGCCATACTTTTAATTAATAGTTAGTTAATTTTATAATAGTTTATACTTTAATAGTTTTTTACTTTTGTTTACATTATCATTAGGCTATCTCGGAAATATCTTTTTAGTTTTAGTTTAAATTACATTTAATCTATAATTTTTAGTTAGTTATCAATTGTTTGTAAGAGCATCGAGCTTCAGAGGATACTTCTAAAATCGATTATAATTATTACCGTAAGCGTATTTATACTTCCGGTTGATAACAAGCGTACACCAATACTAAAAATTATGTTGAATAACGTTTTTAAGAACATTTGAAGCTGAAATCCTCAAAATAGTTAATGAAAATTCAACCTCAGCCCAAAAATTAGACATACTTATAAAAACAGCGTGTTTGTTACAATCTATTTTTGGAGTGATTTCCGTCATTGCTGTAGTCTTCCCGCAGACGTTAATTCTTCTTCGCCGCGGGAAGCGCTCGGAATTAACGTCTGCGGGTAGGCTATCATTGCTAAAAAGGTCATGTCTCATGACTACGCTAATGCGGCTATAAAGTTAATATTAACTTGGTATAGCTAGTGACTTTGCTTAAATTACCGTGACGTGTAGTCGACTAAAACAGTGTTATAATATACAGCAGTTAATTTTACACAGAGCCTACCAAGACCAGGAATGGATTTAACCCTGACTTCTTCCATAATGCATAAGTCGTGCTGCTGTTGTTGTACATGTGCTTTCCCTGTGTGGTTTGCAATCTGTACGATCCTCACGAGTTCCCTGAGACCGGACCTTTCGTCGAGGGCTGGTACGCTTGTATTGATGACTCGTCCTCAAACTCTTTCGGTTTGCTCTTTGGAAAAGTCCTTCTGCGAAATTCTTCCGAAGATAAACCCGACTAGTCGAAATATCCGCCAATAATGCTGAACTTCATTCACAGCCGCGAAGACAACGACTCCATGGAAAGTTTTGCAGTCTTTCCTGCGTTACACGATATCGAAATCACAGTGAAAGGAAAGCCAGTAAGTCACGATCCTGACTTCAAAAGTCCGTCGGACTTCGAATGGAATATCAAACCTTACGACTATTTCAAGGTCGTCCAAAACCGGACTATATTCAACTTTTCCAGTGTCGAGGGAGTACATTTTAGTAGCGAGTTTGGTCCTCCAGACGCATGGGGACTAAACGGCGAGAGCCCGGAGGGATGGATTGATCATGTGCCATTCTTGCCTCCCACTGGTTTGTTTACAGTCTCGGCTTAAAAGTGTCCAGCTACAAGTGGTACAACTCAGTCACCGGTGAGTCTATTGAAGGGCCTTCCGGTTGCGCTCACCAGGAAAAGAACTGGGGCAAAGGGTTTCCCCTAGCCTGCATCTGGGCCAAGGGTTTCGATTTCACACCCGGCGCTTCATTTGCTCTGTCCCTTGGCGTTCTTGATATCTTCCACGTGGATGTATGTGCACATTTGATAGGATACCGCAGTCCCTCTTCCAACCTTATCCTTAACTTCCGACCAACAAATTCGTTCCTGGAGAAGTCTTTTGATAGTTGCACTGGACAAATGAACGTCACGGTTACAGGTTGGAGGCACAAAATCGTGTTCGGGCTTTAGACGGGATCATTTTCTGCTCGGTCTGATCTTCCCTCCGATCATTATGCTGTCCTCTGCACTGCTGCTTTTACAAGACCCAGAGCCACTAATTCGCAGGTCGTTTTCCGGAAGTTCCGTGATATAAGATATGGAAGTGTGGAGGGAGGACAACTTGGACTCTGATCTTCATAAGCCTGCATGCAGTTACCTTAAACAACGTAAATCTACTTGCGGACCAGACTACGATGCTGTTCTTGCAGAACTTATCGTCAAACATGCACCAGATAGCCCTCTGTTTCTATCACCTTTCGGCCCGACGCTCCGTGGTTTGACGATACTCTAAGGAAATGAAGAAACACAAGTGAAAACTTGAGGGAACTTATCTAAAAACTCGCCTTGAAGTTCATCGGCAAATCTACAGAGACCATTGCCGCATTTATACAGACGCACTAAATTCTACTAAATCAAGTTACTCAAAAGCCCAAATATCAAATGCTGATAATAATCTGAAACGCGTGCCATTGCTACCGTCACACGAGTCCGGCAAACACCTAGCACAATGCTTTAGTGACTTTTTTCAACCGAAGATTCAGAAACTGAGGGACAATCTACAATCGTCTATCGCAACTTCTAAGGATACATCAACTCCTCGCCTTGGGAGTTTACAGAAGTATAGGAAAACTATATACGAGAACTCATGAAGAAATCAAAACCCAAATCCTGCTGCTTTGATCCCTTACCAACTCGTGTTTTGAAACACTCTATTGATGTCTTGGCTTTTCCAATCACTGGAGTATTTCCAACATCACTCAAGAAAGGAAGTGTACATCCACTGATCAAGAAACAGACACTGGACCGTGAGGACTTCTCAAGCTATCGGCCAATCACTAATATCGTTTTTCTCTCCAAGACAAGTGTGAATCAGGTTTAAGACTTTTACCCATAGAACAAGCAAGACTAACTATTACCTGTCGCATGGCTTTCACATTTCTGCATTAAAGTGTAGATAGATAGATAGATAGATAGACAGACAGACAGACAGACAGATATAGATAGATAGATAGATAGATAGATAGATAGATAGACAGACAGACAGACAGACAGACAGATAGAGATAAATAGATAGATGTATAGGTAGATGGATGGATGGATGGATGGATGGGTGGGTGGGT
>JAOBYH010190421.1:0-10344 GCA_025403525.1 Umimayanthus kanabou
CCCCCCCCAATATCCTCACTAAAATCAGTTTGGTGGTGAACCAAGTCATTCAATTAGCTCATGACACATCCATCTTACCTCCAGCCCCTCTAGCAGATACTATATAACCAGTCCCTAACAACAAACACCAGCAAGTTTCCTCAAATTGCATTCACGAGTTGACCCAAAGGGTCCTTTGATTTGACAAATTAGCTGTTCTTCTACCAAATGAGATTATACAAAATGTTGTTATTTTACCTTCGCAATACCCTTGTAGGACCAGCTGTCGCCTACTCAGACGTTTCGTGGCTCAGTCCTTTGTGTAGAACATTTTTACGTCTATCTTGAATATTGTTTTCCTTGTTTTTGCAGGGGAATCGTTTATTCACAAAGGATAGGAGAAACGAGAGGCTGCACAAAATGTTGCATTGGTGGGTAGATTGTTGGCAACGAAGAGATTGATCATATGACTCTTACATTAGTAAAATACATACTAAGATGTTAACTTTCTCTTTGTTTCAGTAAATAATCCATACAACAATCAAATTTTCCTTTGTGTGTTGATGGTAAAAAGCATAATTCTGATGCAGTGGTATGAGCCAATGGAGAAATTCATGAAAGTCAAGGTAATGTGCAAAAATGGACTATGCAATCTCTCTCTGGCAAATTTGTATGTGTCCACTGTTCCTTAATGGCTTTTAGGGGCAACAGCGTATTGTCAAATTGTGTTTCAGTCTGAAGGGTTAATAATCTGTTATTAACTCAAGGAAAATTAAAAATCCCACCTGTAAGTTCGTCTTGTTTTAAGTTTATCTCTCAAAAGCCCACAGACAACCAGCAAGCACTACCAGCTTTCTCATTTGCAGAAAATCAAACTTTAAAGTGAAAGTTTGAATTTGGACTTGTATCTTCTTTCTTTAAAGCGAGAGTTTTCTTTTAACTTTGGTTTTTCTATTCACAGGTTTAGTTCGAAATCATTTGTTTGTTTATACGGCTTTTTCTTTAAATGAGTGATATACTATGTTAGTATAATTATAGCAAACTTCGAAACATAAACACAATCACGACGTGCATGCCGGTTGTCTACGACTTTTGATTAACTAAAAAAAAAAGAATAGTTATAAGCCTCCACTCGTTTACCATTATGTCATTGAACATTGCAATAAGTAACGACTACCGGTAACTAATTAAGATCTCCACTGTAATCGATCTATGGTTGCAGTGAAGTCTCTTTTTCTAATCTAATTTACGCCTCTCAACAGACATTCGATGTTGAACTTCCAAGTCCAGTCCCGATGTTTGAACCTCTGATACCATCAGAACTAGAGTACCCTTTGATGTGTGTCGGGGTCAGAGAAAAGTAAGTAAAACACACTTTGATATGTGTCAGGATGAGAGATAAGCAGGTAGAATACACTTTATTGTGTTTTTGGTTAGAGAAAAGTAAGTAGAATACCTTTTGATCCAGTGTTGTGTGTCCGGCTGAGAGAAAACTAAGTAGAATACCCCTTGATACAATGGTGTGTGTCCGGCTTAGAGAAAGGTAAGTAGAATATCCTTTGATGTGTGTCAGGGTGAGAGAAGGGTGTGTAGATTACCTTTTAATATGTGTTGAGGTGAGGGCAAAGTAACTATAACACCCTTTTTATGTGTGTCGGGGTGAGAGAAAAGTAAGTAGAATACCCTTTGATCCAATAGTGTGTGTTGGGGTGAGAGAAAATTTAGTACAATACTCTTTGATCCAATGATGTGAGTCGGGGTGAGAGAAAATTTAGTAGAATACCCTTTGATCCAATGGTGTGTGTCGGAGTGAGAGAAAAGTAAGTAGAATAACTTTTGATGTGTGTCGGGGTGAGAGAAAAGTAAGTGGTCTAGAATACCCTTTGATCCAATGATGTGTGTCGGGTTGAGAGAATAGTAAGTAGAATACCTTTTAATCCAATGATATGTGTTGGCTGAAAGAAAAGTAAGTAGAACATTCTTTGATTTGTGTCGGAGTGAGAAAGATAAATTTTCCAATAGTTACCACTTGGCATGGAAGTAATCATTGTTCTGCTAATGACCTCATGTAATTAGATCAAGCAACATGCCATTCTTCAAGCTATTGTTAGTACGTTTTTGACAGATGGTAAAAGCTTAAAAGTGATCAGTTATTCAAGTGTTGTGAGCGCTACTTGATATATGAAAGTAGCGCTCTAAAACTTATTTATGATATGATTATAATTGTGAAGATTAAGATTATTAATTGTTCTTGTTATTATTATTATTATTATTATTATTATTATTATTATTATTGTTATTGTTTTTATTAAAATGTCGAGGTCTCATAAAGGCCCATTTAAACGAATCCAAAAATATTAGACGGATGTTGGACGACAAGTTCAAACCAATGAAGTCTGATCCAACATTGTCCAACATCATCCAACAAGGTGTTCAAACAGATCCAACATGTTGCGTCCAACATTGTTGGATGATGTTGGAAACGAAGATTGAACCAAGCAAACCCGTCCAACAATCCAACAAGTTGTTCAAATGGACCTGACACGTTGCGTCCAACAATATTGGAGGATGTTGGAAAGAAGATCCCGTCCAACATCATCCAACTTGGTGCTCAAACGGATCCAACAAGTTGCGTCCAACATTGTTGGATGATATTGGAAACGAAGATTCAACCAAGCAAACTCCATCTAACATCATCCAACAAGTTGTTCAGATGGACCTGACACGTTGCGTCCAACAATGTTAGAGGATGTTGGAAAAGGAAATCCCGTGCAACATCCACCTAGTTATTCAAATGGATCCAGCATGTTGTGTCCAAGAATGCTGGATGATGTTGGACCAACTTGTTTGATCCATTTAATGAAGCCTTATAAAATGTTGCATTATGTTACAGGTCGGATCGGACTCTCCATTTCGACACAGTTAACTTGAATTCATCTTCCAACTGGTTTGTTTGCCAATCAGAAGGTAAGATCATAAGGCTTTTTTCCTTATGGTAAGACATTCACTTTGAACAACACTCCTGCAGAACTTAAGTCTGTTTTTCCAATCCGCAGAATTTGCAAAGTTTTATTCAGAAATATGCTTGAATTAGTTAGCAGTTGTAATGTTGACGTGTTTCGCCGTGCAGTTAAAGATCGCACATACAAGAAGCTTTGCGTCCTTGCTTTTTAGGACGCAATTTCTACTAGGGCAAGGTATTTAAAATGTGTTCAGTGAGGCATTTGTATGGTGAAATCGTAGTTTAGGAAAGCAAAAAGTACGAAACAATTACCGTGAATTTGAGTCATTTTTGCACAAATTTATAGCTAAAACCAACAACCTCGTAAATGTAATGTCACCAATACACTCCTGAAACTTAATAACGACTCAACTCGCAACGCAACACCCTTCACTTTCTGTAACTTACAGTCCAACAAGAACTACTATTGTCCCTCCTCTTTCTTTCCTCGAACAGTCCCTGAGTGGAACGTTTTCCTATTGTCTGTTCGTAATGCACCCTCTCTGAAATCTTTGAAATCCAATCTCCAAAACCTGAACTTGGCCGAACCCATCACCACCAGCCATTACTATGATTAACTGCTGACCTACAAACTGCGCATTAATCCCCTTAGGGAGATAGTGCAGAACATTATTTAGGTTGTTCAGATAAAGGGGAACTACATCATTTGATATTTTTCTGTTCGTTGGGCCCTCTGTCTTCATTTTATCGTCCCAGCTTGAGACCTAATGACTCGCCTCCTCTGTTCGACAGGACAAAGGATTCAAGTGGACACATTTGACCAGTTGGAGAAAGACGCGATTCTCATATCTTGTCATAGTACCATTCATTTTATGACCACTAGCGAGGCTAATTTGTGTACATGTGATTCTGGGTTTAATTACGTCTGTGATTGTTTTAGCCTGTTTTCTTCTTGTACATTAGAATTAGAAATATGTGCTCAGTAAGATACACCAGTTGTTGCATCTGCTTGTACTTGCTATGGATTTGATGACAATTGCTACTTCTGTTTTTCGTTTGTTTCTTTCTTTGCATTAAATTATTGTACACCCAGATGTGATCAGATTTGTCAACCTCGAAGGCAAACTGAAGTACAGCAGGCGACAGATGGCGGAGATTCACTTTGACATCAAGCCAGATTCAGTGGGTAAGTTGCACGTGTTTTGTATTTTTCTTTGCAGTCGAAGGGTAGAAGAATTTGTTCAAGTTTTATATTTTCTCTTAATCATTTACTGTGATGTGAAGTCGCGTTTTCTTTTATTGTTTTTGCCTTGTTCTTCCTTGTTTCCGTTTACATCTCGCGTTCCATTTCTCAACGTTTTCTTCATTCGTTTCCCTTTCCCAAAGTCGCCTTTTTTCTTTCTTCTTCAGCCTAACACGGGCTGCGTCACTCACTCTGTTACTTGTCACACTCGGCACAGACGTCAGCATCTTCGTTGTAGATTTGAAATTAAAACATTTCGAAAACTTGAATTAAAACTTCAACTGTCAGCTTCAATTGTCTGAGATCGTGTCGGCGGAAAAACGAAAATCCCTTCAACTGGCAAGTGGTCTTCATTTGAACCCCGTTGTACCGTTAATTGAAAACGGCATGATTTGGGGGGTTATATTCTGAGCGCAATTGCGAATGGATGATATTTGAAGTGGGAACATCTGTAAATATGTAGGATTGCTTGCAATCTTCAGCATGTCCAGTTTACGTTCAAAGATTTGCCTAATACTTTGACACAGTCTTGAAAACTACATCAGAGATCTTCCAAGCACGGTAGACTGTAAGACACTGGTTTTCTCCGACATCAGTTTGCATGTAAAAATGAAATATTTGTCAATTCCATTTTAAAACAATCACAGAGTAGCAGCAAGTAGCAATCGTTCATGAACACTGACAAAATCGTTTTGGCTTTAGCGTTTTGGCTACACGACCAGAGTTTCCATGTTTGCTACATCTGTTGATAGTGTTTTCGCAGATACTTGTTGAGATTTGCATGTACTTAACATACGACATGCTACAATTTAAAATTGCTGTTGTTATTGTGGCAATTTAACAATTTTGATATTCACTTAGATCAGAATGTGGTCGTTTTCTAGTGATGTAACTAATGGTTTCATTTGCATTTAGTTTGTCTCCAAGGATACGTGTTGGCATTTCACAGACACGGACTTCAGGGCAGGAGCTTGCAGACGGGTGATGTAAGTATGGTTGAAACATAAGCAGGGGTAGTGTGGGTCATTGGGTTGGTACTTGGATCAAGAATTCCGAGTTCAAATCTAGTCTCCATTCGGATCTGTGCTCGAACCTAGTGGTCATGAGTTCTAGTCCACCTCTGGATCTCGATTTCATGTATTTTTTACAAGTAGTGTATCCTGCCTGTTCGGGATTTAAAGCCTTTTTAGTTCAATTTGCTGTTATATCTACATTTTTGTATTCTTGGATTACTTGCAAACTAGCAGGATATCTAAGCATGTATCACATTTTAGGATTAGTTACATCTTAGATTTAACGTGTTTGGAAAAAATATTGTGTACACATGATTAATCAGGAAAGTTTTTTCTGTCATTTTTTTCTTGGAAACTCGAAATTTTTATCATTTTACTTTTTTCATAATCCTGTTTCAGCTAGAATGTCCTAACTTTTGAGTCAGCGGACGTAAGTCTTCAAAGCGACAGCTGTTGGCTTGTCACATGTGAAGAAAGGTTTAAAAGCCTTAAATGCAGAGAAATAACTCAGAATGTGTATCTTTTAAAGGTGACAGTTGAAATGAAAGATCCAACAAGAACGTTCCGGTTGATAGGAGCAGAAGGGTGAGTGGTGTCTCCACTGTGGTCCAGGTTTTGGGCGTTTGGATTGATGGGGGCACATGATCTAAATCAACACATCCAGGATAGTCCAGATTGTCAGTAGTTGATACCTTATGTTTTGGACGATATTTTGGGTAGTTAAACCTTGGAACATTTAACACTCGAGGCAGTTGTAAGTGGACACAGAAAAACATTTGGAACAGTTTTGACGTGAAACAGAAAAAAAAAACATTTGAAAAAGTTGTAACTGGGAACAAAAAGAATTGGAGTAGTTGTAACTGAGAACGGAAACACATTCGGAGAAGTTGTAACTGAGAGCAGTAGAACATTAGGGGCGATTATCACTGAGAACAGGAAAAACTATTTGGAGTAGTCGTAACTGGGAACAGAAAACATTCGGGGTGCTCGTAACCGGAAACAGAAAAAAATTTAAGCTATGTTCACATTTGGTACCCGAGCACTAGTGCCTGGGCACCAGCACAAAATGGTGCTGTGTTCAGACACTAGGTACCCAAGATATCAACACCACCTATGTGCCCGAGTAAAAGGTCGATATGTTGTAGTCGGGCACGGGCACCGTGCCTGAATTCTTCTTGCGTGGGTACTTGGAAAAAGGTGTGTTCGCATTAGGGCTCAGCGATAATCGTACTCGGGTACCATGCTCGGGCACGGAGTGTGAACATTGCCTTAGTTGTAATGTGCAACAAAAAAACAGTAATAATCCGGAATTCCATGTGAGAGGCGCTTCCCATTCATCAGGGCCCAGTTGTTCAACGCCCAATTAGTGCTAATCCTAGGTTAACTCTCTTGGTTCTATTAAGAGTTAACCCAGGATTAGTACTAATCGGGCTTTGAAAAACCGGGCCTTGGTCTAGATTGGTCTGAGATGGCGAGAGAAATGGTTCTGGTCCAAAGTTATAGCCTATGTTTATAGAGGGTGAAGGCGTGCACTTTCAGTTTTCTGCCATAAATCTCTCGTTTCCTGTGCTCTTGTGACGACCTGAGCGGCAGAACGTAGGAGCTCTAATCTGTAGACAGGGTCAGTCCTGCTCTTACCAGCTCCAACAGTCAATGTTGCATTCCATTTGAGATAAAACCAGCTGGGCAAATTAAGAGTGACCTAATAACACTATCATGGGGTGCTAATAATATGAGAGAACAGTTTGCTTATGACTGATTGTTATGCTCTGTTTCCAGTATGGCAGTGGTAGAAAGCCGCTCAGCAGAGGACCCCAATGCACCTTCAAATCTCTATATACTGGCCAGCACACACAAGCCACCCAACGAAGAGCACACAGTGAGATGATAACTGCGTCAAGATGATTCACCAGGCTTCGCGAGCGTATTGCACGCTGTTTCAGTTAAAGTGCTGCATGGTGTCAATTGTATTAACGTCGACTCTCGTTTGAAGGAAGATTCCACCTTTATGTCGACTGATCCTATTTGTTCCATTACCAGAAATGGATAAACCGTTGGAATTGCGTATATAACGGCGAAAATGATGTACAGAGAAAATTGTGAATACTACGAGAAAGATGTCTTTATGAATGCTTTGACTACTGGTAGAAGTTCACAATGTCTTTGATATTAACAATGCACTCAACTAGAAGTTTTTGTGGCACTCTTCAAATTCGCAAGTTGGACATGAAACAATAGATGCCAACTTTTCTAAAAAAAATGGGAGCAGTTAAGAATAGGTATATTTGAAATTTCAGAAGCTTTGTATAAGAATATTTTGATAAACTTAAGAATAGTACTTGCATGGTTAAAATTGTTGCTAAGAAAATTGACTACCTTTTGTAATGAATCATCTTGTGTTTTATATTTTCCAAAAAAATGTAGAAAATAAGCTCTAAACCAAAATTGTTTACTATATTTTGTCGATTTGTGCGAGATGAAAATCAATATCTAAGTAACAGTACCTTATTTAATAATTGGTGTATTCAGAATTGTATCTAAGAATTCCTTGACTAACTGAAAACTTAGTATTATAGGGATTAGAAGTATGGGGTAGTATTGTTATTGTTATTCATTTGCACGTTTGTGGGTAACAAAGCACCTTATTATCAACCAGCACCCGGTTGTTCGAAATTGGGTTAAATTTAATTAAGGGTTGGGCGAAACTTTGAACTCACTTCCTTTATCCAGAAACATATCTGGTCTTTCTAAAGTACTATTGAAGTACACTAAAAAGAAACCTAATTGCGTAGACCCGGGAAAAAAAAGGAGGTTAACCCAATCGCGGGTTATTTAACCCTGGGTTAGCACTAACCAACTTTCGAAGAACCGGGCCAGAGATATAGAGTTTAAAGCATTTGTGAGATTGGGGAAACGAAAGAAGGCCACAAAACCCTGACGTACTTCGAAAAAAAAGTTGACATCTTTACAACTACCAACAGCATCCTAGTGAAACTAGCTCTGTTTTTACTCGATGGCTTTCAGTGCGGCACTAAACGCGAAAAAGTTGTAAATATTTGGAATAGTTACTGTTCCCGATATACGCTGTTATAGCTTTAAATCGCAAATGGCAAGTAAAACGGAATCGTATGAAAATGTTTTCCCAATTTTGGAAGAAACATATGTGCAGCAATTTTGAGAGAGACATCAGTTGAAGTAAGTTAACTAGAAAACAGCAAAACTCTAAATTATCGAGTTTGTCAGAATTATGGGTTCCACTTTTACTGGAATTACAAACGAGACCACTGCCCGATTAAGTGGAATTTTAGGCAAACAAACCCATTTAGATTTGAAAGAAACCGCTTTCTTGGCCAACTGACTCAAAATTGAATCAAACAAACAATGAGAGCAGAGAACTTGGCCAAAAAAGAATTAACATTTGGAGTGCTAATAGTTAGATTTTCGTTATCGTTTACGATTTGGAAGGAGCGTTTGACGTTGAAGCCACTCACTACCCAAATTGTGAGATGGAGCAGCGAAATTGGAACTGCATCTTTTGTTTTACTGTCATTTGCGTGAGGGTTGACTTGTTCACATTCTGCTATACAAACCGAAATTATTGTTCTATTCTCTTTCCGTGATATCTTTTTCAAATTCAATCAAAAACTGCATGATTCATATATGGAAAGTCAAATCAAAATTGGAAATGCCTAAAGGTTAAGGAATTTTTATTTATCACGAACACATTTTCCGTTGTGATTAGAAGATAACGGTTGCATGCATTTCGTATAGCTGGAGCTGAAGACAAGTTTGGCGCCGAGAATGCTTTCTAAAATGCATGTGAAACTGATGTTAGATTCGTCTATGTTGTGTTTTCATGACGGTAAAGTTGACTTCCATATACAGAGTTTGTAATAAAATTTGCAGTGAAGTTAAACTAAAGGCAGGTTCAGATTCTGCACGATCAAGAATGTGATTTTGATACCGTATAAACATGGAAACGAAGTTAGAAATATAGCCTTTTTGTGACGCTAACGTAGAAGATAGTATTTTATTACAAACCCAAGTCTGGGATATATTTGCTCTATCTTGAAGTTAAGAAATAAGGCTCCACTGACAATTGATATGACCTTCCATGCAGTATAGTAATGTAGAAATTTGTACAGAAATGTAGATGTACTTTACAACGCAGTATTTAGTCATTAACAGCTGCAGTAGTAGATCAAAAATGTATCGCAGAAAATATAGTTTACTATTCACAGTGTCCCACCGGCTTTAATCAGTAAGTGTTGCATGTGTAGATTAGCGTTGTTTCCCTATGTTAGGTAATCACTTACTATGCTAGGTAAATACTGTGATCATTACAGATTGATCATCATTTTATTTAAAGTTGACATTTAGTTACCCTGTGTGTTTATCTTATTCAGTTAGTTTTACTACGTTTTACGTTTATGGAAAAAGTTATATTCCATCGATCACACTATATAGCTTTTTCTTCCAACGCACTCCTTTTTGAAATAGAGGAATATTTAATTTCAAACAGAACACAAAATCTTAAGAAAATTTTTTGCAGGTGGTTTTCTTATCAAAATTTTGATGAAATGAAGTTGGGACTCCTTCCATGCGCCGTTAAAAACGAACAAAGAAAGTCTCAACTTGGTCTAGGATAATAATAGTAATGATCGGACAGCATTCTGTAAGTTGCAATAACCTTGTGAAAACTGGTAAAGAAATGTTCCATACAAAAACGAAACAGAAAGAATTACTGTCCACATATTTCGCAAACCTGAAGAATCAGACGATTTTCAAACAGTTAATGTTTTAAGTCCTCTTCAACGTTTCTACCTTAATTGGAACTTGGGAAAACAAGCATATCAATCTAGTTGCATTGGCTCAGTTGTTTCAATTGGGTTCATACATTGTTATCTATGGCTCCTTTACCTGATCCACAATTCAACTGCACTGATTCCAGTTGTTCTAGTAGGGATTATATTGTCAGCTTACCCTCTTTCACCGGATCTACATCGGAGATTCCAACTTTCGGAGACAAAAAAACGGGAGGTTGTACAAGTTCTCGTGATTTTGGTTCTCAAGGGGGTCTGGAGCTTTTTGTCTCAAAATTTGTGACGTTTTAGCTCAACAAGACGAATTTTCTACTACATTGCGAT
>JAOBYH010190532.1:0-10344 GCA_025403525.1 Umimayanthus kanabou
TTTCCCTCAACGAAGAGAGTCGCTGAATTAAGAATATGATGAGAAAAAAGAAACGTTTGCTTCTCGAGTTCGTCCATAATTATTTCTTATTGCATGCTCCGAATATGAATGGCACGTTATCTATTTTTTTACATTTGACATTCTAATGACAGCTCGTCTTTAGTTAACGCGCGTTCAGTCAAGCACGACGAAAGTAAACGTTCCGAAAAATCGTGCTTGGTATGACTCGGCGGTTCAAGTGTGACCACAGCCTAATACAATACAATAAAGTACAATACAATACAATGTAATACAATACAATACAATACAATACAATACAATACAATACAATGCAATACAATACAATATAATGCAATACAATACAATACAATAAAGTACAATACAATACAATACAATACAATATAATGCAATACAATACAATCATTACGTTTCGCCCCAAGGGCTTTTCAAAACTAATTTACTGTGATATTGATCATTAAGAATGTTAAAATTACAATATTTGTAGTTTAAAAGAAACTGATTAAATAAACTCAAAGAGGGGTGATTTCTGCTTGCATGGCTTTTTTAAAACTTAATATATAATTCTATTTCTGGTGGTTTCACTGTTGGAGTTCCAAGATTTGGAGGCAGGATAGAAAAAGAGAAAGGAGCTGAGCCGTGGATGTTTTGCACTTCTCTGTTCTACATGCTCATTACGTATATACGTGCTGCTGAGATTGCTTGATATTTTGGTATTGATACAAATGCCATTTGATTCTGGACTAATTGAAGGATTATTCCGCAGCCTTGTTGGGTTTCACAAACTAAGAACAACTTTAAGATCAATTGAGGCTGAAGCTGCCCTAAATTTTAGAACAACGAATATCAGCAAACTGTCCGGCTTTTATTTAAGATAACTTACTTCCCCTCCGTTTAGAATGGTGATTCTTCCCTCGACCTGCATGTAAGAGAGACAACGTAGTCCTTTAATACGGTGATTTTGAAACTCCAACTTTAAACTTGGTTTGAACGAGACGAAAAAGAAACAGGCTTGCATGAGACCAGAAGAAAAAAAACCAGGTCTGTACGAGATGAAAAGAGAAAAAAGAGGTTTGCGCGAGACAAAAGGAAAAAACAGGTTTGCACGAGAAAAAAGACAGGTTTGCACAAGACAAAAGAAAAAACAACAGGTTTGCAAGAGATGAAAAGAAAAAAAACAGGTTTGCACGAGACAAAAGGAAAAAACAGGTTTGTACGAGAACTAATTAATGTAACTGAAGAGCAATAGGTTGAGGAATATAGTAGAGAACTTACAAAACCATTTCTTC
This sequence comes from Umimayanthus kanabou, assembly GCA_025403525.1. NCBI lineage: Eukaryota > Metazoa > Cnidaria > Anthozoa > Zoantharia > Parazoanthidae > Umimayanthus > Umimayanthus kanabou. The sequence continues at coordinate 1,308 of JAOBYH010190532.1, forward strand.
ATAGGAACAACTGATGGTGATTTCAATACTTCAAAATGCACATAAGATACTATGAAATATGAAGGTGGTGTTTACTGAAGAGAAAACAAAGTAGAGTCACTCTTCAGTTAATATATGAAACAATCTATTTTATACTGTTAAAATATTTAGCAATCACTTGTAAGTGACTATAGTTTATATGTTAGTTACCAGACATTGTTACACTTGAAGACAAAGCGTAAGACAAGCAGTTCCTTTTGAATTCGAAGGGCAAAAGTCCGAACTTAATCAGTCTACGTGAACTAATCATCATCTCCATACACACGTTAAAAAAAACACAATGAAATTATGGATCCTTATCCCTAGCTATAGCCTTCAAAGCATCGCCTTATTTCCTTCGAGGGGCCTGCTGCGAAGGAATTAAGGCGGCTCAGCTAAAGCTTCTTTCGAACATCTCACATACGATTGAAGTGAAATAAATTAAGCTACCTTTGGATTAATTCTTGCTTGCTTTTTCTCTAAGTTGTGTAAGGCATCGAGTGATTCACCGTGTCTCCTGCAAAGCCAATAACCAAACACGTTTGAACAACGAAAGTTTAGGACTGTTTATACAAAATAAGTGAAGGAAAAGGTATACGTAGTCTAAACGTAATTTTGAAAGTACCATCGGCAGGTGTCTTTGTATTAACCTTTATGGCCCCACTTTTGCGGTTAAGGTCACGAGCTTGCCGAAGTGCAAATTAACGGGAAACACATGAATGTCAAACGGGGACAACAACAACAACAGCATTATTTTACTTCGCCTCAAAGTTGCTGATAAAAGAAACAAAGTATTAGAGATAGATAATTGAAACAGAGATAGGTGCTAGTTACCTGGAATAACCATAAGGGGTTAAACGAGCCAGACAACCAGAAATATTGGTTAATTGAATTGGATTGATCGGTAAATGAAGAGATAAAGAACCAAAAACAAAAACAACCAAAAACAAATCAATCAGCTTTAGTCACAATATATAATTGGCAAGTATTTTCTGAGTTCAATATTTTGAAAATAAACGGTTTATAATCTGGCCTCGAATGACCTAAATAATAGCTTTTTGGAGTCTGCATCAAGTGATTTCCATACTTAAGCTTCTGAAAACCTTTAGTTTTTTCGGGAACGTATAAGCGTGCTAGAAAAAAGGTGTTGTGTTTTAGTTATCATGTACTTTGTTGGTTGCGAGGAAATAGCTATCAAATACCGTGGAAGTAGCTTATAGATGACCTTAACAGATACATATTATATCAACGTGAAAAGTTACTACATCAAACCGTTTTAGTATTTTGGTGGTTTCAAAAATGAACTTTAGAAAAGGCTATTATTCTAATGGCACGTTTTTTGCAGATTTGAAATCGAAAAAATGGCAAATGTAAAAGTTAAGGTGCGGTAATATCAGGAACATTTTCCTGCAACGAACCGCAGAAATTTGATGCGACAAAATTACCAATTGTAATTAGATAAACTTTCTTACAAACTATCATTTTTACTCTGCGCTCTTTCGCTGTTATAATCATCTTCACGCCGATTTTCTATTCAAGTGATTTTTACAGTTAGTCTTCGAGCGTGCTATGTAAGGGTCTTTGAATTTGAGTTAGATTTAGTTGACATCCAATTGATGTCTTCTCAGATTTTGCACTTTTTTATTTTGCGCTTTTTTAAAAGGAGTTTGAATAACAACTAATTTGTGAAATAGCGAAATTGAAATGACCCAGTTTCTGCAAACTCATGTTGAAAATCGCAATTTTTCAATTGTTCCGGCATGAAAGAACTTCTAGCATTACCCGAGTTGCGGATCCTAAACCTTTGCGAAAGGGGTAGCATACTTGTTGAAAAATGTAATTAAACGCCCATAAGTCAATAAAATTTGCTAAAATTCTGGATCCGCCCCAAACGCGAGTATTTGTTGCAGCCAACTGAGTTATTCGCTCCTAATGTTAAACTGCACTGTGAAAGTACAAGTAAAAACATGCTTATCGTACTGTAAACGACTCCGTTCGAACATCGTCAGACCCACTCACGATTTGTTATTCCTAATGAACTGTTCATTATATATACTTACGTAACAATGCTTTGCCTGTGACCTGATCTTGATTTCTTCATTCCTCTGAGAATATTAACTGATATAAAATGATTCTGTACAATGGCTGGCAGGATGGGGCCTTCTTCCTCATTCACCTATAGTAATTGAACACCAAGATTAGTAGTCCGGCATCCATTATGCTCGTCTTTATACCACAAAAACTACACATTAAAGTCCTGGACTTATCTAAATTCGTAAGTAGTTTTTGGTCGCCTTATAAAGGGGGGAGGGGCTTATGTCCGAGGGGCAGTTCAACAACAACAACAACAACAACAACAACACTTTATTTGTGTCCTCTTGGAGTTACATATATTTACATGTTACTTAGAGTAAAAAGTGCATACTAATGATAGTTAGATGCTAGGATCACAGCTACTTAAAAATAGCAAAGGCTAATCGAGTTTAGTAGCTGTGGCAAACAGAGCTGACAAGATTTTGTTATTTGATATATGTAAGAAAGATGTGAGGGCAGGTGAGAATTAAACAAGAAGAATAAAAAAGGACATTATTATAATTATTATGAAACTATAATGATACCTACAATACAAAAACATATTTTACTATCTGAGAAATATATTTAATCTTACATACCATGACAGATAATATCAGTAAAATTATTGTTCCAAGTTCCACATTCATAAGTTGAGGTGTTTTTATAAGCAATGAAAGGAGAGCAAAATAGCAAGGGGCACTTATATCCGAAGTACATTTAACAAGTCTACACACGGAGGGCTTATAACTGGGGGGGGGGGGGGGTGGCTTGTAACCGGAGGGGCTTATAACCGCACAAATGCTTTTGTTAGCTGGTAGGTGGCTTAAATATGGGGAGATGCTTAAAACCAGGTGAAGCTTTAATGTGGAATTCCACGGTATTTAGTTTCGCATAGCTGAAACTTTTGGTAGAGAGAGATAAGCTTAAAGCATAAAACAGTTATTTTTCAAACTAAACTAAAGATAGTTATTTCTAATGGAGTCAGGGATGTTATCGCATAGATTAGCGAAGCAGCAGAAAAGCAACAATCACAACATATCAGTTTTCGATTTCTTCGAATAGGTAGGATATTTTAATAGAAAGTGAATTGCTGCAAACTTTTTCCCCGATATTTCGGTAAAAATCTGATATGTACACACGGAAACAAACACACTTTACTTGACTTGAGTGACATAACCTTTTTAACACTTAAAGTGTTGTATAAGTCGTAAAAAACTTCATACAGCCTTGGTACTTCAACGATGTCGCAACTCTACTTACAAGAACTTGCGCTTTTGCCAAGACATCATATCCATCCTTTCCCTTGGCGATGTAAGCTTTGGTACATAATTTGTAATGCTGTTAATTAAACAAATAATCACAGAGTCTGTTAGGTTTACGCCGTAATGTTGAAGGAAAGGAAAGAAAAGTGACATAGTATTGACGGGGTTCTTCCCCTTTGGTCAGGGCAAAATTCCAGGATTTTTCCAGGAATTTTCAAGGTCTGCAGAGCTTTTTTAAGTCTTCGTAAACGGTAAAAATTGAGATATATCCCCCTCTCAAACACAGAAACACCCACTTTCCTCTAGCAATTCCTTCATTTGACGCACTCTGATGTTCCTTAACAATAGGGAAACTTCAGAAAACTTTTCTATTAGTATGTAACAATATCTTTAACACAAAAATGTCAGCGTCCCACAATAATTTGGAGCAAATTTCAGTAACCCCTTTAAAATAACTTTGAAAATATGTCTGTTTAATAAACTAAAAATAATGTCCAAAAACCAACCAATCCGCAAAATTTATACTAGGTGGACTGCCGACTCAAAACGCAAGGATATTTCCAGGTTCCTATAAAAAAAACCCTCGGTTTTAATCCCAGGCTTTGAAAGAAAAATCCCCAAATTCAAGGAAATCCAGGTTTTCCAGGTGGCGTACTAACCCTGTACTGATAGGTTAATTCTTGCTGACGTAATTGTTACATTTTGCCTAATGTCAAACTCTTACAGATCGTGTCACCTTTTTTTACAGATAGGATTCCTACTTCAAAACATAATAACAACCCTGTCTTTATTTAGAAAACGTAAACTACACGATTATTAAGCCATAAAACTACATCAAAATCTGAAAAATTAACGAACCACACTAAATTGTCCCCATGATTTCATATCACTTCGATTAAGTTGTGCCTCTTGGTTGTCAGACGTCAAAAACGTTATATTTTGATGGGTCACAAGTTAGAATTAAGGGTGCTGGGTTTTGGAAAATCAGATCCATATTTTTCCAAGAATTTTCATGATTTTGAATTCAAAGACAAAACACCTCCAGTCCACTGAAAAATAGCAAAGAAAACGGCTTGTTTTTTACTTATTCTCAAGTGTTTCTAAACATCTTTGAACAAAATGAGTGGCAGATTAGTTTTAGTTTTACTTAGCCAATTTCCGAAAGGTGACTTAGACCGCTGGAGCCGAACTCCTTCAACTTTGGGTCAAATCGTTACCTTTCTGAAATTCAAAACTTTTGCGGTTGATTTCACATTTTGTCTGAGGTTCCAACCCTACTCTTGGTTAACAAGCTCACCTTATCTTTCTGTAATGATTCACCAACAATTTTGACGCTGTCTTCGATGATTCTCTTCCCTGGCTCTGCACTAGCGTCAAAGGACAAACACATACCAGATATCTGTGTGCAAAAATGAAACAAATCTTCAACATATCAAATTGCTTTACATTTCATAACGACGTTTCAATTTGTTGACATTTTCAAACTCTTTGCAGACTCCATACACCAACTTTATAACTTCAGTGAAGTGATGTTGTTTATCAACATTTTCGATGATTTTCTCAAATATATCTGCAGCAGGATGAGCTGTAATTCATATTCAAGTTGCACTGACGGTTTGAGGTATAGGGCAAAACAAAATGTAACCAAATAGTGTACCAAGGCTTACAAAACCATAATTAAGTTGTTCTTCACCTGTGCCCTCAAATAAGCAACTAAAAAATCAAAACGAAGTTAATTTGGACTTTCCTCAGTTGGTAGTATATATTACGAGCTATTTTACAACACGTAACGTCATAGCGAAATAGGGCACTGTATATCTAGAAGACTAGACAATTAAATTTGTTCCCAGTTTGCTTTAATCTCATTCCTGAGCCCAAGTGTTTCGGTGCCAGACCCTTGACAGAAACAAAACTTGGCACAACAATAGTATTGCTGAAATAAATAGCAAATTGTGTACACTATTCGACGTAGGAATTTGTACTTAATTCTGCAATTTTGTAAAAGATGAATTTGTTTTAAAAAAGTACCTGAGGAAACCTCCCTTCATGTTTCGGCCACTGACTAACTCCATTCTCTAGCGCCTCTAGAAGCTGATCTCCTATACTCAGGAACAGAAACCAATTAGTATAACTCTGCACCAGTGACTTTTAATAATTGGTAATATCCGTCTTGACAAAACAAGTTCTTGTGTTAGTTTTGAGAAAAACCTAACGAAAACACTTTTATGGCTGTTCGGAAGTTGGCACAAAGCTAAAAGAACACGTCTGTTAGGGAGCGTCGTAAAATCGATTTGGTACCGCTTAACGTCCATTGGACATTAAGGGCTTACCCTTCCCCCCCCCTCTCCCTTATCTTATACAGGGGGGGGGGGGTTCGAAGCATTTCACGGTACTTGCTCTGCAGCTTTCTGGGCGATCCGATCGTCACAGGAATACGAACGCCGGCGAAAGTCATTGGAGAAAGTAAAGAACATCATATTGCTGGTCTCCAACTTCTCTGTCAAGGTTTTTACTGAATAAAATACCACTATTTTTGAGCGTTTTTCCTTAACGTCCACTGGTAACTCTCTGGATCCCCTCCCTCTTAACGTCCAATGGGTGTTAAGCGGTACCAAATCGATTTTACGATACCCCCTTACCTAAAGAGAAAATGTGTTTCCATATGAGACTGGAAAGATAACATCAGCTTTAGTCCTTCGTCAGAGCAAACACTGAGATAGCACGCTGTAGCTCATGACAAATTTATCAAAACAGAGCAAAACTTTTTCTGTTTACTAGACTGGCCATTTTCCTCTAAATGACGGTAAGAGAGTGTTTGGTAGAAGTTTCCCTTTACATAAATATACAGCTACTGTAAGCAACAAAGCGCACACTGTAAAAGTTATAAAAACCGCCCGGAGCTATTGTTTCATTTTGGACCGGGAGGAGTTTTGGACGCTGTGGGGATGGAGGGGGGGCACTTAATTTATATAGAGTAATTATTTGATAACAAATCACCCAAAAAGGTGCTCTTATTGGAAACAGAGTGCCTGCTGAAAGCGAGGCACTCAAAAAAGTTTTACGGTATATAACTTACTGGGTGAGAAAGAACATGGACGGACAGGATGATGGCGAACATTTACCGACCGAACTGGAGAGAGATTAAATCTAGCAAATGAAGTTGGACCCAGTACAATGCAATAGCAAGTACGAACTAAAGCACTGAGTTTTGTACAGTTTTACAGCTTTTTTCTAGGAAACATTAGTCAGTAGGACTCACCTGTAACCAGCAACGTCACCACTGAGTCAGGCATTGGAAGGATGGCAACTAGGTCCTGCAAAGAACAAAAATTGGTCAGGTTTAAAGACAACAGTTTTTCTCTGACAGATTTTTAGAATTGCGTTAGTCCGTATTGGCAGCTAAAAGTCGATAATTCGGTTCACAGAGCTAACGCCAACGGACTGAACCATTTAGTTTGACTGTTTCTTAAGGGGAGCAACACGTAATGTCGAATTTTCAGGTTTAAGTACGTCATAATCGCTGGTATCTCGGTTGCAATTTGGAAAAATACAAATTTGAATCATAGCGACACAGTACCGTAGTTGATAAAGGTTCACAAATGTTTTGAGAATTTTGGAGATAATTTGGGACGGAAAGTGATGGGAAGACATTTGTTAATTTTGAAGGAATTTTTAGTTTTTATGGATTTTAGGTAAGTTTAAAATTAGTTTTTGGAGTTAACATTAATGGACAACCGCCAGTTCGTATGCTATCCGAGGAGTGGCACTTGCTCGCTTAGGGGAAGTGTTTGTTGCGTTCTATTAACTTTTTCCCCTTTTAAATATGCTCTCTAAATCCCCCACGAAAGACCAAAATTTGAGGTGTTGCTCCCCCTTAAATGTGAATTCCCCGTGCGCCGCCATCTCGGAATGTTACGTCATATGATTGCAGTCCCAGGCTTCCTCTCGTTCATTATCATTGTGTTCGCCAAAAGTGGAGCCAACATTCGTAATCGAAATGTTGAAATTCTATAAGACCACACAGAAACTCTGTACAAGACCATACAAATCCTTGAGTTAAAACTACATGCAACTACAAGGAACATGAGAGAAACTTAATGACGTTGTAACTTTAACCTATTCCTCGTGTTCTGACGATATATAATTCAGTATTATCTCTGCATAAACACCTTGAATCTAGAAGACACGTTTTTCTCAAGCAAAACACGATGTATAACAGCGCAGTATACCGATACAAGGGTTGCCGGAAGTTGAACAATATCCCTTACGTTGGCTGTAGTTTTAGTTACGGCTGCCCACCAACTAAGATGGCGACGCTAATTTCCTTTCGTAAACGCCGGTCGATGATATTTATAACAGCCGATGACATTTCCAACAACAATCGATGCCATTTGTAATATATTCAGTACAGCAAAAAAATGTGAACGACACTGAATCAAGTTGTTAGCGTAGTGGTAGAATACTAACGGTCACGGGTTCAAATCACGGCAACTCCTTTTTTTTATTTAGCTTTTGCTTTCTTTTTTTCTATTTAGTTTCTTCTTTTAGAGTTAATATTGGTTTGGATTAGGGTTCGGGTCAGGGTTAGTATTATTTGTATTTCTGCGATCAGGACTTTTTGTCTTCTTCATGAAAACGATAATAGACTGTTGTTCAAAATGGCATCGACTGTTACAAATGACATCGACCGTTTACGAAAGGGAAAATTGCGACGGCGACGGAAACTGTGAAAACTACGGTCTACGCTGCATGCGCAAAAGGAGCTAGTTTTTTGTAAGTCACAGAATAAATCTCTAACCTTCATTTTGAACTCTCCTGCCGCGTGTAGCGTGTCTGATCGCAGAGTCCCAGAATTGAGGAGTGTCACATCCGCTTGCGACACATGACACATTATGTCCGTAACAAAGTTTCCTGAAGAATAAGTGCGCAGTGCAAGGGAAACATGTAAACAAAATCAGCGTTGTGCAAATCGTCTTACACATCAGACGTTTCTTGAACAGCATTAAAGGGGGGAATTCAATATTGCAAAGAAAAATAACAAGTACAGCAAATAAAAATAAATTAACTAATCACAATTATAGCGACTAAGAGCTATAGAGAGGAAGAACTAGACTTGCCACAAGTCCACTCACAAGTCCACGAACTGTTACCAAGAAAAGACGGACAAAAGCGAGCGCAGCCAATGAGACTTCGAGACTCGCTCGCACCCTCGGCGCGGCGCGCTTGTTACTCGCGCTTCGTGCCCGCTTTTGTCCGTCTTTCAGCTTGTGTGTCTTGTGAATCGACTTGCAAAGGGCATAGGGAATCCGCACAAAATGGATTCGTTACCCAAATTTGCACTTTTTCCTCAGTACAGTCAGTAAGGCATTGACTCAAACTTCTCATTTTTATCACCATGTCCACATTGTCCATCAGGGAAATGAATTCATAAAATGTAACTTAACTTATTCACCGATTTTAATTTTTTGTTTTTTATCAACCTTTAAACCTTTAAACCTGTAAATGTATTTCGGCCAAAAAACGTTGAATGGATCTAACTTCTACGCTTCTTGTTTCCTCACTCAGGGACCGCGGAGCAGGGGGGGCCGGGGTAGCACGTGCGCCCCAATATTTTAAAATTTTAAAGAGTTAGTAAGAAAAAGTGTCATGTGCCCCCCAGTATCGAGTCACTAATGTGCCCCCCC
>JAOBYH010190643.1:0-10344 GCA_025403525.1 Umimayanthus kanabou
TCGGCAGATAAAAATATATTTCTTGAAAATCATTTTGAACAAGTGAAAACTATAAAATATTATACGATAAAGATATACTTGTTTCACTTCATGTTTAGTTGAGAGGCGACTCTTTATTTTGGATTTTACAATATTTTTAGATATGAAAACTACAAGCCAATTGAATTGCCAACTATTAAAAACAAGGTTGAGTCTGGTAGTGTACCGTAATATACCTTCCTCCTTAGTTTCAGCTATCCTCAGCTGAAGGTCAAAGGGACTTTCAGAATTAAATAAAACAAATATATGTGATATACATTATATATAACAGTACAGTATGCTTGTTTATGCCTGTTGTTGCCGTTTAGTTGTTTTGTCTAGACACACATACATGTAGTTTGTTTGTCATGTTTGGTGTTGTTAGCTGTACTGTTTATGTTTGTTGATTTTACTCTTTGTCGGTGTTGCTTTCTATTTCTGCACAATCTTGTTCGTCAGTTTGCGAGTCCGAAGACCAGGGACTAACCGGCTGGTAAAGCGGACTGGTCGCTGGCCAGGGGCTCGCGCGATGGGGTGTACTGGGGGCTAGGTGGTGCATTAGGCGGGTGTGTTGTCAGTGTGCGGACTGTAGGCGGGGCTGAGAAGGGAGGACGGGCTGTCAATAAGGCTGTCCTCAGAACGATTAGGCGACTGTATGTTTGTTTGACTTTGTGCCAACCACTGGTACATCCGCATTTGGTGCTGGAAGTGGTCGCAACGCAGTGTGGCCTCTTGTTCTCTGTCTAGGGCCTCGTCTAGTTCTTCTTGTATTTCGCCTAGTACTTCTTGGTCGCGGTCCAGTTGGCGGTGGACATCGTCCAAACGGCTGACTACATTGGCGAGTTGGTCGTGCGCATCGTCTAAATGTTTATGGACGATGTCCAGCTGGGACACAAGTTCCCTTACTAAGTGCCTGAGTACATTCTCGTCACGGTATTCAGCGTTGATCTGAGCTTGTGCCATTGTGTTTGTGTGTTCGTATATGATCAAGTATGTGTATCTAGTAAAAGGAATAAACAAGTTTGCTACAGTATACTACTAAAGGTTATGGTATAAGCAATAAATTAATCGTTAATCTGATCAATCAGACATTGCGTATATCCGTTCTCGGAGCATGACCAGTGCCCTACAACTAGGTTACCTTAAGGGCCATAGGGGTCATAAAATATACAGCTAGTGCTCATACTGAGTCCTTGGCCGGTTTGTTGCAATTCCCAAATGCGTTTCTGCAATGGCATCTGTTCCAGTTCTACTTCGTCCACGTTCCGTTGTTGTTTCGGTGTCCTCAGGTGCTGCTCTTTTGGAAGGATGTGGTGTCTTCCAGTAAGGTACAGTGAAAATCCAACGAGGATCAGGTCTAGGGTTGCCATAATGAGCGCCATAAACGTTAATGTGTCATTCAACAACGTTATCTGGCCATCGGTGATCTTTGCGATGTCGGTCCTGATGTCAGCTAACCGTTTGGTAGGTCGGTTGTCCAGTATTCGGTAGGTTTTGTCCAGGTATTTTGTTGTGTTAATGTCGAATTTCAGAGACTGGTAATGAAGTTGGAAGGTCGGCTGTTCCATATCGTCTGTCCAAGGACATAGGTCAGTCCGTCGGACGTGAAGATCGGGGGATTAGCGGTCAGTGTGTCCGGGCACCGTCCAAATCCTGTTTCTTGGTCCAATAGTTTAATGTCACATGGAAAACTGTGCACTGTTAATGGTGACAGTTCGATAGTTTGTTCAGTGTTGTTCGTAATTCGTATAGAGGTCCATCAGAGGTTGCAAGCTAGTAACGTCCACCAAGGTGAATTAGTTGGTTGTCAGCACTGCAATCGGAAGCTGGTATATGTCGTCTTTTGTGAGTCAGCTTGGAGATTGGTTCCCAGTATGTTCCTAGCCAATCGGTGTCGTCTACTCGTGAGATAGCGGTTTCAGGGCAGAGGAATGTTTCACCTTGTTGAACACACTTGGTGAGGTTATCCGTTCGGATTATGGAACGTGTCTTTGGACAGGTTATCTGAGCTAAGTCGCTCCTTGTGACAGGGCCAGTATAACAAGTTCCTGCTGCTTTGTACTGGAGTGGGGAGAGATATTCAATGGTGCAAATTGCATGCTCATCCTTAACTTTGGCACGATAAACAGAATGTTTATTTTCAGTTCGGTTGTGGTGTGCTCGTAATGTGTGACTGGCTTCATGAGTAGAGAGTATCCGATATGGAGGGCTTTAATTGCACTGCAGTTTTCATGTCAGCATGTATTTGCAGGTGTCGTGATAGTTCGGCAGCGAAAAATTTGGTAACTCTGCGTGTTCAATTAGTGACTGTTTTTTAAGCGTTTTACTTGTCGAATGATGTCGTCTGCTTCAAGGAGGCGTAGTAGAGTGAAGAAGAACTGAACTGTTTGTCCTGAAAATTTACCGAGAAAGTCAAGGATGGTATTTGTCGTACATTTCCAAGCTTTTCCAAAGTTGTTAATTGTGTTTTTCCAATTTTGTAGCGTAGCATCAATGTCTCTGACATTTTTCATCAAGGAATTGAGGGTTCTGGTCATGATGTGCACGGTTTTTATGAGAATAACGGTCTTACCGTCTACCACGTGAATGAGGCACTGCAAATCCTCCATGGAGTCTGTCATCTTGTACAATGATTTCTTGAGATGAGTTACTTGACTCTTTCAGGTATGCTATGACAGGGGCAAGTTTTGGGTCACGAAGCTGATGTTTTAGAATTTTCTCGATTTGAGGTACAGGCGTAGCCATGGCGGCCAGTGTGTAAGGTCGGCGTGATAAGGCATCTGCATTGGTGTTGCATTTCCCAGGACGATGGATTATTTCAAAGTCGTACTTTTGGACTAAAACAAGGACCATTTGGCAAGGCGTCCGGTGGGATCTTTGATGGACATGAGCCAGCGCAATGCATTGTGGTCCGTGAAAACAATGAATTTTCGTCCATTGAGGTAGGTTTGGAAGTGCTTTATTCCTTCGATTAAAGCAAGCGCTTCCCGTTCTGTCGCGCTGTAGTTACGCTCGAGTGGAGTGAAATCTCTTCCTGCAAAAGCGATAGCCACTTCTTTTCCATCCTGGTGCTGGGCAAGACATATTCCGATGCCATCTAAAGATGCGTCAACATAGAGTTCAAAGGGTATGCTGAAGTCGGGGTACGCCAGGATCGGTGCTGTCGTCAGGGCATTCTTGAGGGTGTCAAAGGCTGTTTGGCATTCGGTGTCCCAATGAAAAGGCATATTGTTTCGAGTTAACTTGTTAGGGGTGTAGCAATCTTTGTGAAGTCTCGAACCAAAGCGTCTATAATAAGTGCAGAGCCCGAGAAAGCTTCGTACTTCCTTAACATTTCAGGGCGTGAGAAAATCTCGGGCGACCGTGATCTTATCTGGGTCAGGTCGGATCCCGGAAGCTGAGACAACATGACCAAGGTACTTCACGTCTGATTGTTGGAAATGGCATTTGGATGGTTTGAGCCTAATATTAGCGTCACGGAATCGATAGAAGACCTGGGAGATATGGTTTAAATGGTCGATATGGTAGAAAAGATAACCACATCGTCAAGGTATATGAGGCATATCCTCCAAAATAGCCCGTGAAGGACCGCCTCCATGAGACGCTGAAATGTGCCTGGAGCATTACAGAGACCAAAGAGCATAACAAGGAACTCATAGAGACCACTGTAGGATATGAAAGTTGTTTTGTCGCGCGACATCTTGTTCATCTGGATCTGCCAGTACCCACTCATTAAGTCTAGCGTTGTGAAGTAATTGGTGCCAGAAAGCGCGTCAAGGGCCTCATCAATTCTTGGCAGAGGGTGACTGTCTTTAGTTGTCATGGAATTTAGGCGACGGTATTCGATACAGAAGCGCGTTGTTCCATTCTTCTTCTTAACAAGGACAATTGGGGAGGACCAGGGGCTTGTTGACTTTTGGATGACGCCATTCGACAACATCTCTTCAATATGTTTGTCAATTTGTTCGCGTTGAACTTGTGGGGTACGATATGGTCACTGTCTGGTTGGGCTATAATTACCAGTGTCAATGTGATGTTCAATGATAGATGTTCGTCCCAACTCGGTGGGTGACAGGGCAAACACATCGCGGTACTGGTTGAGAAACGGACCAACTGAGTCTTCTGGTCAGCGGTGAGGTTTATTGTCGAAAGGTCAGGGTTAATCTTGGGCTCACTGACATTGGGGTCATCTGAGGATACTGTTGTTTCAGGACGGTCTACTGGCGTCTGGTCTGCGTCTTCCAAGGCGCAAACTTCCATGGGTGTGTCCATAGGCTGGAATATCCCCAATGTTGAATGTTGGTTTATCTGGACTGTCTTCAATTTTGGGTTCAGTAATCGAATGGGTATGGATCGATACTCGGACTAGTGCCGCTGCGGCGCAGATGGCTTGCTTTGGCAGTAGGAACTTATTTGGGTCAAAAAATCCTTCCATATTTAACAAGTCAGGGTCGCTAATGAATGCTGAAACAACTATCTTTGAGCGCGGAGGCAAGAAGAAGGTCTAGGGCGCTCGCACTCTTATCGACGTAGAAGGTGGTTCGACAACACAATCACGCGGCCAATTGTGATACCAGGGGGAGTGTGACGCCTCGTCGTCAACAACGATGTCTTCTGTATTCGTTTCTATGGGACTTGTGCGTGATTGTTGGTTAGTCGTCTGGGGACATATCAGGGGAGCATCTTCGTACTTGAAGTCACCGTCATAAACTTCAGCTGAATTACGTCGCTCGGGGGATGGGTTGGTATGATTTTCGTGTAGTGGAATGTTGTGTGACTTTTCATAGATTACATCTTCTCTGTTGTCTCCTGTTGCATTATGAACGTTACTTTGTGCATCTCTAATCGGGGGGCCTTCGGCGGTTGCTTGATTATTCTTAACTGTGTTCATATAGGCTGGTCCACGGACACTATCGTCCTCATCACATCTAGAGGGGGAATGATCATCATGGGGGCGGGAAGTGGTCATTTCTTCAGTATGGCCGTTGAGGTCGCCATCAGCATCATCCATTATCTTCATTATCATCGTCAAGGTCATCATCGTCATCAACGTCATCAACGTCATCGTTGCTGCTATCGTCGTCCTCTGTATGACTCATCCACAAGGTGTGGTAGTTCATCTTCAATAATATTAGTGGTGGGAACTGTCGCCACCATATTGCAAGGGGTTAATGTGGTGTCATCGGGTCGTTTTGCTAGGGGAAAGTTTAATGATTTGTTGTGAAAGTCTAAAAGACATCTATGGTTCCTGAGGAAATCGCGTCCCAATACGACATCATAGGCAAGGCCTTGTACAACAAGCATGCTTTGAGCGTATGCCGTATTGTTCAGTTGAAACTTCCAAGTACTGGAAGGTGTTGATTATTGACAGCAGTTATGGAACGAGGTATTCCTGGATGCAGAGTTTGACTGGGTACATTGTTTTTCCACCAGTCAAAAACAACCGCTGATACCGAAGCACCAGTGTCGATTAGGATAGGAGTAGATTGTCCATGTATGTTCCCCTGTATAATCATAGAGTCTGTGTGGATGGCAGTACTGTTGCAGCAAATGTCGTCTGTATATATACCAATTTCTGCAATAACGTCTTCGTTAGTCGGTTCGGTATCATCTTTGTTGATGTTGTCTGTGGCAGCTGTTACCACGGGAGTTTGGTAACCAACTGTATTAGGTGCTAGTGTGTCTTTAGTGATGACGTTTGTATTTACATCGAGAAAATCATCAGTGTGACTCTCGTGGGTAGTAGGGGCCATGGTAGCAGAGGGTGTACAGAATATTTACAATAGATAGCTTCATTTATAGTTAGGAAGTATTTATAGTAGCATGTGCGGTATGGCTTAGTTAAAGTGTAGCTGGTATGGCTCCTACAATTGCATTATCTGTAGTGTCATCAGTACAGGGGGCCTCCACATCTCCTGTGTAAGTGGAAGCCCATTATAGTTTCCAAAACGTGAGGTGGGTGGCTGCCTTGGGAACTGGGGCTCAAGTGGCAACTGCATGAGTGGCTAGGGTGGTCCAGAGGGGTTGTAGTGCTGTTGCGGACTGTCTTGCAATGTGACCAACTTTCAAGCAGTTATTACAAATTGGATCGCCATTGGTCGTTCTCTGATTATGTAGTGTAGGATTGTATGTTCGCCCATAGCGCTGGTTGCGTGGTTGCAATCTTTATATTTGTTCCTGTAGACGGCGAAGGTCGCTTCGGAGCTTTGACACATCAGATGTTCTCTCAAAGGATGAGTCCCGGCTTGGGTCACGTCTAGGTCCCGGATTGTCAAAGGCTGCTAATCGGTTTGGTGGTCTGGTAACTTGTAAGTGCTGGATAGCATCACGGAGTTCCTCAATCTTAGTTTCCTTTGGTGTTGGTGGAGGCGGGACTAACAAGCTTGCCAGTTGCGTACGGAGGTCTTGTATGTCCATTTTGGACTGCATAGTATCTTTTAAATCTGTGATCAGTTTCTTTATTTCCGTTAGTTGTGTGCTACCTGGTGCTTCTTGGTTCACGGCATGTTTTAGGCGAGCTATTGTAATGGAGTTTTCTGTGGTTTTTGCCGAACTTAAAATAACATGGCTCTTCAAGCTGGGTAGGAGGCCTTGAACAAAAACATCCCGTACTTCAGTTCCTTTTATTCCCAATCTGTGACAGCGCTTGAGAATGTCTTCGCTATAATTTTCAAGGAATTCAGTGGGGGCCTCGCGTCTGTTATTGAGTTCCTGTCTGAATTGGCGCGGTGCTAAATCGTAATGCTTCCAAGGCCGCTGCGCAGTTATCTTGGGTTTCCCGAGGGAGGTGTGAGAAGTATGTGGCCGCTAAGTTATCGAGGTAAAACGGAAGGGCTTTTGCCTTTCGGATATCTCGCCACCCATTAAATTAAGCCAAGTTGTTGAACTTTTGAGTCCAGTCCTGTATGTCTTCGCTTGGATATAACCATACAAATGTTTAAGTTTAAGGTTATTGCTTCCTGGTGTATGGCGCCGGTCTTCGTGTTCTTCCAAACTGCCCGTCAGGGCTTGTAGGGCTTGTAAAAGCTGAGCGTCGGTAGCCATTGTATCTTGTTCTTCACGAGTTTCAGTGCCAAAGGTGGTAGAAGAGAGATCGTTTATCTGTTGGTCAGCAGTGCTATGTCCAGATGGGGACGTGTATATCAGCCGGTCAGCAGTTGTACTTCCAGAGGATTGAGAGTATATCTGCTGGTCAGCGGTTGCGCTTCCAGTGGGGTGGATATATATCTTCTGGTCAGCGGTTGTACTTCCAGGGAGTGAGTGTAGGGACGCCTAGGGGATTGTCAGTGGTCTTGTTTCCAGGGGGAGGAACGTCTAACTTCCGGTCAGCGGTTGCGATAGTGAAGAGTGGGTTTTCGCGCCCATAAATACAATGGTCAGCGCTGGTTGTGTGTAACGGTGAGCCAGAAATACCAGAACGATGGTGGTCAACGTTAACGCCGGATGTAGGTGAATATGCAGCGTTCGCGTGGTGCTGTCCAGTGGTCGCTCCAAAGAGGTTAAGGTCGTCAAATGTGATCAGCGTCAGGGCTTTGTAATGATGGTTGCGTATATTTTGTTAGAACGTGGGCTGTTGAGTAAAACTTGGCTGAGAGAGGTAGGGATCTTGTGGATTCTCGCACCAATATATTTCCAGAGGGAAATATGGGTTGTTCACAGATGACTCGTAGGCACTTCGACTTTCACAGTGGTTTATTGCTTCTCGTAGGTAACACACAAAAATGACTAAAACTACTACATATTATACTCTTATTCGTCATTTTTCAATATCGGGTTCTTCATTTTGTTTTCATAGTTTTACACCTAATATACCGTTCTATGCTGTTTCTAATTGATTTGGAAGGAAACACACGCCTTGAGTACACAAAATCATACAATATAGTGTTGAAGAAAATACAAAAATCAATTCACAAGTTCTGAAAATCGGAAAACATCGGAACAGATAAAATAAATAAGTAAATACAATTTCAGATTTAAATTTAATTTCACAAAATGCAGAGTTACGGTACTGCGAATTCTCTGAACGTTCCTACTAAACGACTGCTTCGAAACTTCAGGAATGTAGAAAAGTGGCTATAAGTTTGTGAGCAGAGATATTTTGACAAAATAACTAATTTAACTGAAATAGCAGGTCAGAAGGTCATAACTCATAAAATAGCTGGGCATAAGTAATTACGATAGAGCAGGTTTTTCCAAATCAAAGTTTACTTAAGCGACATAACAAAGTTGCGATGTTTAAAAATTAAGAAATATTTAATAACTAGTTGAGGATATCCGCTGCTTGTTGTTTATACTTCTACGGAAAATACAATCAGTGTCTTTATTTTTAATTTACAACTTTTCCAAGTTAAAGTGAACATCACAATCTTAGTAAAGAGTTTAGATTTTGTCCCGCAGAATGCTTGTTTTAATATTTTCTTAATATTTTCTATTTTTCTTGTTTGATTAGCACTAATCGGCAGATAAAAATATATTTCTTGAAAATCATTTTGAACAAGTGAAAACTATAAAATATTATACGATAAAGATATATTTGTTTCATTTCATGTTTAGTTGAGAGGCGACTCTTTATTTTGGATTTTACAATTTGTTAGATATGAAAACTACAAGCAAATTGAATTGCCAATTATTAAAAACAAGGTTGAGTCTGGTAGTGTACTGTAATAATACATACATACATACATACATACATACATAATAGCTGTCCTTCGTTGCCGAAGATAACTGTCTTGTATTTGAGTTGAGGCCTATCTTAAACAGGCTCTCGTGTGGGCAATCAGACCCACTCTGGATCTGCAGCAACGCTGACAATTGTTGCATTGGAAACTGCTTGAAGTAGCCACCGAGTATCGTCGGACATGTGCACGCTGATATTCTTGCTGGCGCTGCTCTTCTACGGCTGACATGACCTTCCTCGACAGTCCTCGCCATTTGACTCTCTGGACTGCCTCCTCCTCCCAAGTATCATGCGAGATGCCTGTTTTCTTCTTATGCCGCTTTAAGACATCTTTGAAACGCAACTTTTGTCCTCCATGGCTCCTTTTACCTTGGCGTAGTTCCGAGTAGAACAAAGATTTTGGCAGACTGTTATTGGCCATCTGACGTACATGTCCTGCCCAGCGAAGCTGTGACACGGTTATTAGGGCTTCTTCAACACTGACTGTGTGAGTACGGTGTAGTACCTCAACGTCTGGGCTACGGTCTCGCCACTTGATGATGAGGATGGAGCGTAGTTGGCGAAGCTGGAGTCCTGTCAGAGCCATGATCTGTCTGCGGTAAAGAGTGGCGCACTCGATGGAATAGAGCAGGCAAGGGATGACTGCAACTGAGTAAACCTTCACTTTGGTTTTTGTGCTGATGTCATGACAGCTCCAGAGTCTCCCTTGTAGCGCACCATAGGCCTTCGTGGCGGATTGGGTCCTCCTTTACATTTCCAGATCTGCAGCGTTGGTGTTTGTTACGGTGCTGCTCAGGTAAATGAAAGACTCGGTTGTCTTCAGTGGTTCATAATGGACCGTTATCGTCTCTGGCAGTTCAATGGACATTGGAGGAGGCTGGTAGAGCAGCTCGGTCTTGGATATGTTGATCTTTAGACCAAACATATCAGCTACTGAGGAGAAACGATCCACAATCTGCCGCATATCAACTGCGTTGTTGGCGACAAAGGCTGAGTCATCAGCATAGAGCAGTTTTCTGGTACACCTCTCCAGTGTTTTTGTGTGGGCACGAAACCGGGCAAGGTTAAAAAGTTTGCCATCTGTCCTTGTGCGAATGAAAACGCCCCTATTGAGCCCTTCGTTCATAGTCTCCAGCACAGCTGTGAGGTAGAGGGAGAAAAGAGTTAAAGCTAGCACGCACTCCTGCTTCACACCATGGTTGACTACAAAGGCATCACTGGGTTCACCGCCGACTGAGACTTGTACCTTCATTTCATAGTGGAACTGCTTGATGATGTTTACAAGCTTATCAGGGCATCCATAGGTTTCATGGATCTTCCAGAGGGTTGTGCGGTCAACGGTGTCAAATGCCTTTGTGAAGTCAACAAAGACAACATACAATGGTTGATGCTGAGCTCTGCTCTCTTCTCTTCAAGCTGGCGCAGAGTGAAGATCATGTCAATGGTGGAACGGCTAGCCCGGAATCCACACTGACTCTCCGGGAGAACTTCTTCCGAAATAATCTTCAGTCTGTTCAGGACAATCTTGGCAAGGACTTTGCCATCTATGGCCAGTAGTGATATTCCCCGATTGTTTCCGCACTCTGCACGGTCGCCCTTTCTCTTGTAGATGGTGACAATTAGAGCATCACGAAAGTCTTGGGGCACAG
>JAOBYH010190754.1:0-10343 GCA_025403525.1 Umimayanthus kanabou
AGCGCGCCCTGCTACCGACAGGGTTTGTCTGAGTGAGAACAAAAAAAACGTGCTTGGAGAGGTGTTTATTTGAGTGAGAACATGTTAAAAAACGTGGTGAAGGGCCGTTCGGTTGAGTGAGAATATGATCAAAAAAACGTGCTTCGAGGGGCGTTTATTCGAGTGTGACGGTGATCAAACAACGTGCAGGAGGGGCGTTTATTTGGGTTAGAAATATGATCAAAAACGTGCTTGGAGGGGCGTTTATTTGAGTGTGAACATGCCCAAAAAACGTGATGTAGGGGCGTTTATTTGAGTGAGAATATGCTCAAAAAACGTGCTTGGAGGGGCGTTTGTTTGAGTTAGAATATGATCAAACGTGCAGGTGGGGCGTTTATTTGAGTGTTAGTATTACTATTATATTATTTCTACTCAGTCTTCATTTTACATCCAGTCTGCATTTTACACCGACCGCAAGCGAAATTTGGACCGAAAATTGACAATGCTTGAAAATAACTGCTTTGCAAAAAGAAGACGAAGCATCCTGTGATATTTGAAAAGGTGGTAAGTGAAAGGTATATTATCTGCAATTCGTTGTAGGGTAAAACTGAATTCATAAAGTTAATGATTCGAGATTTAGAGCGAGGTAAAGTTTGTCGACTGATCTGATATGGTCGCCATTGGTGTGAGAGCTGCCCGCCTTTCATTAATTATACTAAAGTGAACAGTTTATTACACTAATTATGAATTTTAGGAAATGAAATTTCGCCTAGCAAGCAAACTACGCAAGGAATCGCACTAAAAGCACAACCAACACGTCAAGTTAACACTGTTTCTTGAAGTAGCTCTGTCGAACTGAAAGTTAGTATTTTAAAAGTGATTTTATTTATTTTCCATACATTTGCTTACATTTCAAGTGTCCAGCCGTTGGCGCCTGTGCTCTCACACCAATGGCGACCAAATCAGATCAGTCGACAACTTTAACTCGCTCTAAATCTCGAATCATTAACTTTATGAATTCAATTTTACCCTGCAATGAATTGCAGATAGTATACCTTTCACTCACCACCTTTTCACAGGGACCGCGGAGAGGGAGGGGCTGGTAGGGCTATAGCCCTACCACTCTTTTGAAAATTATAAAGAGTTACTAAGAAAAAAGTTTTTTTAGTCCCACCACTTTGAGTCACTTGTCAGCCCCACCACTTTCAAAGTAGCTCTGCGGTCCGTTTCAGATATCACAGGATTCTTCGCCTTCTTTTTGCAAAGCAGTTATTTTCAAGCATTGCCAATTTTCGGTCAATATTTCACTTAACCTGGAGCAAACTTGACAAAATAGCTACTCACCGTACCTCCACGAGTGACAAAACCAAAACAGATGTCCGCTTTCACTCCCTCTCCCCACGCGCGGTTCGTTTGGCTGCCTACGTTTAGATTTTCCAATCACAAAGCGCTATTAAATACATTCCAAAATCAAAACAAACCCACGTGCGATGAAAATGGTCACCACGTGCGATGAAATTTAAATCCACGTGCAACGAAAATTGCCACAAATAGCTCGTTTGAAACTGAAAGTATTTTAAAAGCTATTTTTTTAATTTCCCATACATTTGCTAAAACTTCAGTTGTCCAGCCGTTGGCGTCTGTGTTCTTTCTTAATCGATGTTAAACATTTTCAAGAATTAAAACAGTGTTAAACTGAATATTACTATTTAAAGAAAAAAATGTGTTTCTGGCACTTTGTGCAGTAATTTCACTAGTTATGCGAATGTATAACAAACTCAAGCAGATTGTTAGTAAATTGTCCACTCCATTTTATACATGTCCAGTTTTATATCCATTAAACTTTTACGAAGACACCTGAAATTGTCAAACCTGTACTGCAGTGGTTCTTCACAATAAATGGTCGCGCACAAAATTCATTTTCTTTTTAAAGAATACATTTTAAATTCAAAAGTTAGAAGCAAAGAGAACAGTGACATTTTTTTTCGCTTTTTGCTAGGTAACAAAATCACGTCTGAAATTGAATTTGTTACCTAGTCGCTCCTCCCTAAAAGCTACAACAGATGTTGAGATTTTTAGACCTTTTTAATTGTTTGACGTTTAACGCCTGTAAATCAAGACGGCAACCTTAACAGCAGCAGCCACATGCACGTTATGCGTGCCTATTTTCTGTTTTTCCCTTCTTTTTCTTCAGTATGGTGGATTCCTTCTTAACTAACTGGTCCGTCAGCAAACTTCAAAAGGAGTGTACAAAGCTGCTTTGTTTTATTTTGAACAAACCGTGACCTTGTTTTACGTGTGATCCCAAATGTTTCTGCTGGTTAGTTGTTCATATACATTTCAATACCTTTTAAGTTTTGTGCAGGGTCAAGGCCAATGAACAAAAGAGAGAGAGAACAAAAATACAAAACAAAGAAACGGGCCGAGTTTCTTAACTAATTCGTTCTATAAACTGTGCCTTGGGAAGCCTTCCATTTCTCGTTGTGCTTGTCGTTATGACAAATTTTGAACACAAGATCAGACGGGAAGAAGATAAAATATAAATATAATCTTTATTGTTTTTTCATGTAAGTTATTAATTTTCTATAAAACGCTAAATTTACATAAATATCTCATATTTCACCTGGAACGAACAGCGGCCTTTTATCGTCAAACGTGATTACCACTGCAAACCAGGATAAATACGTTTTCATTCTGCAACTGAGTTGAAACTTTGAAGCAGTAAACTCAATCAAAGTCTGCAATTGAATGAATGGCCACCCTCGCGGGTCATTCCTAACAAATTAAAGTGCCACGAGTAGGAAAGATGGATAATCGTGACCTATAACGTTTTCAATGGTTACACTAGATTCCATTTTATTCCGGTTGACTGTTTTCGTAACGTATTGTTTCACAATACCAGCGTAGTATTTCCTTAGCCATTATCTGTAGCTCTTGTTTTACAAGTCTACTCCCCACCCCCCACCCCTTCACGTTTTAGAAAAGCATACATTATGTCAAACGTACGCAGTGATTAAATTAAAGGTATTCCTCAGTACAGTACATTTTTTTCTGTTTCTCACGTATTTTACCCACCAAGCACAAACCTAGTCAGTCCTACAGTACTACAAGTTAACTTTTGGTGAATTACTGCAACCTGAGTTATAATTTTCAAAACAATAAACCTCTCCTTCACTATACGTCAAGGAACGGGATGTACAACTATTTCTGCCAGCAACTATATCGACAATTCTGATGTTCGTTGAATATCATGAATAAAAAATTGAGGAATAAAGAAATTAATGAACAGAAACACAAGCTATATCTAATGTCAAATCTCACCAACTGCTGAAGAGCCGGCAAATACATTACAGGGTAAGCGAGGCTAATACACTACTGGTGCAGAGTTCACGCAGTTACCCTCGTAAGATGTCACGATCTGTGAGGCGTGTGTTTGTTTATCCAGTTACTAGGTTACAGTATCCCATCCCGCGGATTTTCCCTCGAGATTTCGTGGGTAGCGAGTGTATGGGAGAGCTTGGAGTTTTCTTGGGCGATTGGTTGGGAGCGTAAAATCGTCGGCTGCTGGTTGGTGGAGGAGGTGGCGGCGGGTAAGGTACCTTGGACTTTCTTGCAAGAGGAACAAAAACACTCGAGTTATCCTCAGGAACAATTTCCAGACTTTTTGCTTTCACAAGAGAGTGTCTAGACGAGGGCAGCTCCACGTGGTTTGTACCGCGGCAGTGTGTAGTGGCCTGGGTGCCACTTCCGATGCACGGGTCGCTGTGACTGGTGGCGGGCGGTTTCCGGGCGCACAGACCGTTCAAGAAGCCTATCGGGCTGAAGAGCAGACCGGCGGTCTGGATAACGCGGCTTGCCGGGTTCGGTGACGACGACACCTCCAGACCTTCACAAGTCTTCGTGTGTGGGTCGGCAAACGATGACACTGACGAGCTCTTGCTTTTCCGACGACCTTTCTTTTTCTTTGCAGCTTCTGACCAACTGTCGTGTGTGTCACCCTGAAAAAGACCAGTGAATCAGACATTATGAGTACCACCCACACAGAACATTTTCCAAATTTCACAGCTAATTCCGTCCTAATTGTCAATGTTTATGTCAGAGCGAGTACATGTATGTGTCTTTTTGTACGTACGTACGTGAATGCGTACGTACATGCGCGTGATTGCATACGTACACGCGTGCAAAGAGAGCGTGCGTACGTGTACGTGTGTGAGAGAGAACTCCAGTAACGGCAGTCACTTGACGAGAAGATTCCAAATGAGCCAGGCACATGCGTGATTTTCAAATTCCTTAGTTATATAATTTCTTACTTATATTTCGGACACTCTTGATTCCACGAGGTGAAGGGTGGATGCATGTCTTCCAAAACTGCATTTAATCTATTCTTGAACCTATAACTGTGTTACGAGTGATTCAAACTTCAGGAAGCATCAACTAGCCAAACCCGATGCAGTTCTTGAACTTGACATCCAAGTATGGAAAAATCCATAGTTGCAAATGTGTTGAAATAGTGGGTAAAATTATGGAGGAACTTGTCCCACATGGTGCACAAATACATCTACCTACCTGAACTCTGTGTTTGCTAAAGTTTATTGCCATGTATTACTATTGTTAGATGTTGTTGCTGTTAACGTTGTTGTAGTTGTTGTTGTTGTTGTTGTTGTTGTTGTGTAAAATCAGTTCGTCAGTTATCTTACCCTGTATTTGTCAATTTCTTTATCTCCAACAGCAAATGCTGGTCCGATATTCTCCAAACCTTTCGCCGACAGGTGATCTTCCCCAACTGCAGACGTTGCTGCTACAAGACAGACAAGAGAAGAGTTAAGAGTCACGATACAACACCATACTCTTGACCTTCAGACATATTAACATGTTTTTAAAACAGAACATTGAGAACAAATCAACTGGGTATCCTCTTGTCGAGTCCTGACAAACATAGCAGGGATGCGACGCTGATTGTAGTCTGACAATATGCAGTAGATTACCTTCAGTAACGACGCACTACAGTAAAACTCGCACAAAAGAAAAGGCAGACCAAGAACACTCAGGCTAAACTTGGCCAACAAAGTACCATATACATAAGAACAAATTCAGTGTCCCCAATGGTTTCATTTCAAACAGAGGTTCCAATCGAGCAGACTGTGACAAACAGCTGCTTGTCAGCTGACGAGATACTGTGGTAGGTACAAGTGCATGGTTTTGTACTCACCAACATGATTGCCGGCAGACGTTTTACTTCCATATCCTATGGCACTTTCTGTGGACTGTGGAGGTCCATGACCATTCATCAGCATGTTCTCCCTGGCAGCCTGGGCAAGGGAGGCCAGTCTTGCCCTGTCCCGCCGCCTCAGTATGGCCAGCACAACAATGATGAGGACAATCTCAAGGAACAGACCCACGATGTGTCGCTCCATCACCTCCTGGTTTAACAGATGCATCTTCTCTAACATTTTCTCAACAGAGCTCTCCATTTCTCTTTGCCTGCCTTGCAACTTTGTGATCTGTTCTTTCTGATTCTTGATCTAATGTGAATGATCGGTTGCAAAAAGATAAAATTGCAACATGCAGACAACGCGTATTATAATTGACATAGTTGAAGTCTACTCTAGTTTCATACGATAGCTAAACGACGCAAAAAAGAATTGCTACACATCACAAACATACCCTGGGGGAGAAGAAGAGACTATTAATCCTTGGAAATTATCAGAATACTCGCTGGAGTAAGCCCTAATAAATAAACGTGATCAAAGTTACATCAACTTACCAACGCCTCCGCCAGCTTAGTTGCATTTGTCAACACAGTTACTCTCTTGTCAAATTTCTTTTGAATTTCCTCCAGTGATTTACGATACCTTAACAAAGAACAAATAATTGTTTAACGTTAGTCATTTTATTACGAATAGTTGTAATAGTACAAATAACGTAACGACACACCAATCTTAATCTTGGCGCCACCCGCTTGTTAGAATGTACTGACTTGGTTTCCCGTGTCTGCTGCTTAAGGGTTACAAACAGATGTCCAGGTCATTGGGAATTGAGCCACGGCTCTCGCTCCAAAGGCCACACACTAACCAATGGAGCTACGCCTGCTCTGATCTAGGATTTGAGTGAATAATTCTAACTTGGTCTCTATACAAGTACTGCAACAGTCAAGAGCTAGTTGTCGTATATATAGGATCAGGCCTACTGAGGAGACAATCTGACTGTCTGGCAATTTTTATAGAACACTACTAAAGATAGAAAACACGATAAAAAGAAAGTTACCTTTGATTCAGTTGCTCCATGTAGCGGGTGCTTAGTGTCAAGTTTTGTTCCAATGCTTTTATTTTGTTACTCAGGCGCAAGAAGATGGATTCCTTCTGTGTCCCACTAGACACCGTCCCCGAGCTTGGAGCCGAGGATGATGAGCCCATCTGGGCAGCCATCTTATCAATCGACGATGTGTAGTGTGCGTCAAAACTTGTGTCTACAGCTGCTGGAACTTCTGTGGCGGTTCCTCCACCAGTAACACTTGGTGCTGACTGTTCGTCATTCACAGCAGTTGCCGTGACAGAACTGGGTGTGGCAGATGAAGCTGTAGAGGAGGCTGGAGAAGCAAGCACATCCTTCATTGCTTCAACAGGTGGGGCAGCTATTGGTGCGATGGATTCAACCGGTTTGTCAGCTGCTGAGACTGCTGATGGAAGGGCTTCAGATGCCGAAACCTTTGCACTGTCTGAAGATCCTGACACCAACTCACCATCCTTATCAACTGCTGCCTCTTCCAACTTGGCTTTTGCCTTAACAGAGCTTTTAGGAATTGGATCTTCTTCAGATAGTTTCTTCTGCTCAGTCTCAAGAGCGGCATCCTTTTGTGTGCCATTCTCAGGCTGCTGAGGGAGAGCTGTGGCCTCCTTATCACCATCAGCCAGCTTGATCTCCAGCACATCCACACCCGGGATTGGGTGTTTCATCATTTCTATTGAATTCACAGCACTACACTGAGACACCGAGCTACTCTGCATAGCAATAGCGTCAGTTTGTGCTTCACAGCCCTTTTCTTTTGATTCAGTAGATGGTTCTGCTGGTTTGGAAGAATCATTGGTAACGGAATTTTGTGACATCTCATTCTGTTTAACAGCTGAAACAATACTAGGAGGAATTTTGTCATCTGTAGCAGGTTTTGTGGGTTGCTGCTCAATAGTGCTGCTTTTAACCTTTTCTTCCTCGACTTTTTCTTCTATATTACTTGAAACAGCTGAATGCTGGGGTGCATCACCAAGCTTATCACTTTCAACTGCTGCAGTCTCCAAAGTCTCGGCAGATGAACTGCTTATGGTTGTCAAAGTATTGTTACCAGGTTTAACTGTCACAGCTACCACTGACGGCAATTGTGGTGTTTCACTTCCTTGTAAGGTGATTGCTGGACGTTTTGAAAATGTTTCTTTAGCTTGGCTTGGTTGTATGAAAGTCGTAATGAGGATCTTCTCCACAGTTTGATTAGCAACAGGTTTTTGTTTTAAATCAGACTGTTTGGACTCTTGACTTTGTAAAGAAGGTAAAGTCTTTGAGTTTGTGTCTCTTATAACTTCACTTGAAGATGACACCGAGTCTGACAATGATTGTTTTCCAACAGAACTTGTAACAGAGGAGGATGTCTTATCTATGGTTGTAATTTTGCCTTTAATATTTTTCTCAACCTTTTTCTCTTTTATGTCAACTTCATCTTCTTGATCCAATTTACTCACAACTGGAGATTTCCTTGGTAACTCTTGCCGAGGTGTTACTTTCATTTCCCGAGTGCTTGTCGGTGAAGTAGGCTTGCACAGTTTCCTCCCCACCCCACACCTGGAGACAGACAGGCCACCACCCAGGACATGAAGAAACCTTTCATAAGGTGATGGAGCGCTGCACATGGTCTCGGACTCTCGCTGGTGTGCAGCAAAAACTGTTTCGCTGGGGGCATTATTTGGGTCTTTGTTGTTGACTTGTAACGTTTGAGTGATATCCAGTTGTTCTATGCTGCTGTTCACAGTCTGATTTTCCGTTTGCAGTACTGCACCATCTTCATTCTCTTCTTTTCCTATCAGAGTGACAATACTTTGTTTATTCTTGTCTTGACTTTCTCCAGCCACACCTACACCTTTCTCATCAGTTTTGCTTGAAGTTTCATTTGATTTATTCACTACTTGTGTGATTTTCTTGGCAGCTTCCTTTACAAAGTTCAGTACTTTGTTGGCTGCTTCTTCCAAGATGTTGGGTTTCTTGTCTTCCTTCTCAACCACCACTCCAGGGTCTGGAGGTAGAACAGGGATCACTTCTTCATCCTCACTATCTGGAGAAGAGAACAGAGAACCAACTGTTAACACAAGGTGTCAGCCGTACAGTCTCTTAAACCTTGAATGTGCTAGGTTAGCACAGTTGCTAAGATCTCTGACTGCCAACCAGAAGGTCGCAGTTCAATCCCTGACCTGGTTTTGAGGATTGAACTTTGGTTGACCTTCTTTCGCCACACCGTCTGTGGACAGGGACAGTAAGCTGTTGGTCTAGTCTCTCAACATTCTAACGGGGGACTTAAAACTAAAAGAACCCACATAAATCTCAAAAAGAACAGGGTAATCCCCGAGTTATACTTGCTGTGCACTGGTTGCTGAAAAGCCCAGTGGGGACTGAAATGTATGTACTAGTATGTACATGTAATAGCCACACTGTTTTTCAAAATGAATCAACCTAAGGGTGGCTCAATCAGAAGGGTATGTGTACAGGCTATACAAATCATAGTTAAATCAGTTCAGTCTGGATTGTTGGGTGGCTAATCTAGACGAGGGTTACAGTTTGGGTTTTGTATAGGACAAGAGTTTGAAGGATTAAGTGGTGCCTACCCAACAAATTCATTTCACCCCCCCCCCCCCCTTCCCCAAAACCCTCTGTTGGAATGGAAAGTGATGAGCTCTGGTACCTGCAGTGTCCGAGTCGTGGCTGCCAGACTCGTGGTCCTCATATTCCTCCACCATGCTAACACCAAACACTCTGAACAGACTCAGCGGACAGTAGTGCTGGGAGCCAAAGTGACTCAGCATTTCAACCTGCGAGCAAAACAACCCACACTTAACTCTCTCAGCCCCAAACAAACCATATGATGTATTGCTGAATTCTCCTAAACTCTATCTACTGTATAGTTACCTTGTAAACAGTAAACAGGGAGAATTTTTTTTCATCTTAGATACTACTGGTTACCTTCCTTCGGCAAGTGTCAGTAAAATAGAAATGATCATGGAAGGGGACTGGGAACTAGGAAGTGTCCAGTGGAGGTCACAGGACAATAGGTGTCCAAATAAACCACTTTGCTATAAAATACACAAGAATTTTCCCTCATTCCAGTCCACTCAGGGTGGAAACTGATGTTGTTCGGCCACATTTTGTCTGATATCTTGGAACCAGAGTGAGCTGAAATGAGGGGAACTACCCTATCACAGGGTGCCTCTACATACAATGCATTTTTGTGGCTACTGTTGCATAGCAACAGTAGCCACTATGTCATGACCTCTGTAAGTGCATAAGTAAGTTAAGTAATTCGGCAAATGGTCGGAGATCAACGACTTTACCTCGAAGCTTCACTCATTGGTTAGTTCTCCCATCGGGTACACCGATAATATCCGATCATATATCAGGTACACCGACATTATCCAATCAATAATCGGGTCCAATCACGTAGTTAGTCTTCAAGAACGGAACAATACGATCAGTAATCGCTAGTCAAGCTGGGATTGCTGCGTGGTGTTGAATATGCAGTGTTTGATTTGTTTTAGCTCGAAGCTGAACAAACTAATAATTATTGGTACAGACTATTTGGATTTCCGTGAAGGACAGCACATTTGGTTATTGTTCATGTTCTACTGGATTGTTCGATTGTACCACAGGATCGGAAGAATCGAAGAAACTGATAGATATATAGGAGCGAGGACATTTCGGTGGGACATTTGGTAATTAATTTATTTATTCATCCGACCTGGAGTTTCAAACATCACAGCAGATTGTTTGCAGGATTTTTCTTATTCATCTATATTTCATGGATCTATTCTAGAAATTAAACGCGTTCAGTGCTAGTGAGGAGAAGCAAAATTTAAATTTGTCACGATCATGTCATGCAGATGTTCACGCGTGCGGTTATGGTCGGATGAACACACAAACAAAGCAAACCAATTTATAAATAACTTCAATTCATCCTGTCCTTCACGGAAATCTAATAGTCTGTACCAATTACTATTAGTTTGTTCAGCAATGTTTTGTTTTCCTTCCGGTATGCATCAGAATCAAATTCAAAGGATCTGTCATCTCATGCAGATAAATCAAAATATTGGTTGCCGGTTGGATATTCCATATTT
>JAOBYH010190865.1:0-10342 GCA_025403525.1 Umimayanthus kanabou
CCACCCTCACGCGCTAACAAATAAAAAACCCTTGAGGCACAATTCGCAGCATGGCGTGACTCGTATAACTATGGTCAGCTGACATTGAATTTGACGCGTAAACATCGACGCGACGCTGTGTCAAAACTTCCAACCAAAGACTAAGAGTAATGAAACAATTTAAAGTTTCTATTTGTCTAGCTCTGCTTTATTATGGCAATCCTTTCGGTTGTATTAATAGCCTTGATCCAGTTAACAACAACTTAGAGAGCTTTTAACTTATAATTAACCAACATGGGCTGGACCAGTATATTATTGACTTCGCATGTTAAGGTTATTGTAGCTTTATTAAACTTTTTATTCGTTGAATAGTATTGCCGTGCTTATGTGCTATGTTCGGTTTTTCTTGGGTGAACGTACTGTCAGTAGCTTCACAATCTCTGCTGTACTAAGAGTAAGACGGAGGTAGGATTTCCATATACAGACAACTACAAACAGACGTTACAAAGACACCGAGGCTTAAATTTGCCCAAATTTTAGAAACAAGTTAACCTCAGGCTCAGGTTCAGAACCATAAAAACCCGTCTGTAGGTTTTATTATGTATGGAACCAGGAACCATTAAGGAAAATTATAGACTGAAACAACGATCCCCTGCCCAACTTAATTATCTGGAAAATGCTCAGTGTGATGTAAAGATATGTAGGAAATTTCCTTATGACCGAATAATGATAATATCAGTTATGTACACTCTTTTCGTTTTATAAGAACCTTTTTTATAAGAACGTTGAAGCTGAGATTTGCCAAAAAATTTAAGAAAATTATGAGCTAAATTAAGAACATTCTCAGGCTCAAGTTTTACACGTTCTTATAAAAAAAAGAAAGCGTGCAAGCAATAAATATATATGTAAGGACGTTTTTATACAAGAATCTATATTTTAATAGAAGTTTATCCCTTGCATTCTATTTTCTGAACTGAAGTTAGAAGCTCTTCCCAGTCTCAAAATATTATTTCATATTTTTCTTTCGTACAAACTGTCGATCAAGAGTCCACCATGAGTTATACCAGCCTGTAGATCCCGACCGTCTTCTTACCCTGGTAAACCTCTTCCTAACAGACAGTGTGTGGCGAATGGCATTCTGAAACAAAGATAGTAAATGAGTATACTGAAAAATTTACTTTTGCATTTTACGTGTACCTAGTTTTAAATAGTATTAGTTAACTATAATTACTTAATTTATATTGCGCCTTAACATAAAAATGATCAATTTTGCATTTCACAATAATGAAACTAGTGGTGTTGGTAGTGGCAGTGGTTGTAGTTGCGGTAGTGGTAATGGTAGTGGTTGTGGCAATGACAGTGGTAGTGATAGTGGCAGTGGTAGTGGTAGAGATAGTGGTTGTGGTTTTGGTAATGGTAGTGGTAGTGGCACTGGCACTGGCATTGGTAGTGGTAGTGGTAAAGGTAGTGGTTGTGGTTTTGGTAATGGTAGTGGTAGTGGCAGTGGCAGTGGCAGAGGTCGTGGTAGTGGTTGTGGTAGTTATAGTGGTAGTGGAAGTGGCAGTGGTGGCAGCAGTAGTAGTAGTAGTAGTGGTAGTAGTAGTAGTAGTAGTAGTAGTAGTAGTAGTAATAGTAGTAGTAGTAGTAGTAGTAGTAGCAGTGAAAATAGTGGAAGTGGTTGTGGCAATGGTAGTGGTAGTGGTAATAGTAGTGGTTGTGGCAATGGTAGTGGCAGTGGTAGTGGTAGTAGTAGTAATAGTAGTAATAGTAGTAGTAGTAGTAGTAGTAGTAGTAGCAGTAGTAGTAGTAGTAGCAGTGGTAGTAGTAGCAGTGGTAGTGCTAGTAAATATTACTTAGTAATAGTACTGCAGTAGTAGTCGTAGTAGCAGCAGTTAGTTGAAGTAACAATATAGCAGAGCAGTGGTTGTGATAGCAAACTTCACAAACTTAGTAGTAGTAGTAGTAGTAGTAATAGTAGCAGTAATCGTTAGAGTACTGGTAGTGGTAGTAGTGGTAGTGGTAGTAGTAGTAGTAGTAATAGTAGTAGTAGTAGTAGTAGCAGTAGTAGTAGTAGTAGTAGTAGTAGTAGTAGTAGCAGCAGCAGCAGTGTTAGTGGTAGCAGTAGCAGTATTATTATTACTGTTATTATTATTAATGGTAGCAGCAGCGTTAGTAGTCGTAGCAGTAGCAGTAGTAATCGTAGTACTAGTTGTAGCAGTAGTCATAGTCGGAGCAGTAACAGTGTTATTATTACTGTTATTATTATCATTAATAGTAGTAGTCGTAGCCGCAGCAGCAGCAGTAGTAGTAGCAGTAGTAGTATGCTTTATTGGCATGATATAAAGATGTTAACAGAAGTAGTAATAGAAGTAGAAGTAGTTTGGGTAGCAGTAGTGGTAGTTGTACTTGTAGTGGCAGTGGTGGGTAGCACAAAAGAATTTGAAAAATAGTCTTTATTGGCATGTCATTTACAGAAATTGCTAAAGCTGTAACTGGAACGAATACTAAATATTAAGGTGCAAATATAGAAGCGCATGAAATGCATACTAAGTACGATATATTGATACTTGGCAAGAACACTAGTGATTCATCATTCAGTAGTAACAGATACAGTAGATAAGTAATAGTAGCAGTAGAATATAGTAGTAGCAGTCGTTTGAGTAATAGTATTACCAGCCAGTAGATTAGTATTCTAGTATTAAGCTTTATTTCCAATATATGAGCGTTTCACACAATTCTAAAGTGCTACACAAATGTCTTTTAATTGTCTGTATTTTGAATATAAAATTCAGTTGAACAGTAAATGGAATTCGTCTCTACTACTGAACTAAGTATTTGCGTGTAGTGATTTCACGCAATCTACATAACCAGTTTCGCGTAGCTATAGTACATACCCAACAAGTCTCAAAAATGCAATTGCTTGTTATACATTTCACAGAACTATCTTTAATAATTGAGTCGATTGGGATTTGAGTTCTTTGGTGGAAACACGTTCGAGTTGAAGCAGCTTGCTATAGTATAGCTTAACAACCTTGTAATATCATGTGAAATATCAGTTATGTTTAGTGACAGCCGGAACAGCTGTAGCGAGCAATGGCTGTAAGAACAGCTTTAAAAATAAAACGTTCTGAGTAGTAAAAGCAGCAGCAGTGGTTGCTTTCCTACCAAAGCAATAGAAGCAGCTGGTCACTAAAGATCGCAGCATTTCATACCCACATATTGATTACTGAATAAACTATATCTTCGTATTCTTGCAAAATATCCTTTTGAACCTTTGGCTGAAAGAAACATTCAGTTCGAGTAATGCCATTAATATGAGATTGAATGTTGGAAAGTGTAAAAGCATCAGTACAGCTTTTCTGAATGACTTATTACTGCCCCAATGGTCATGGTCGCCTGAATATAGTTTCCAACAGTAAACATTCACTTGTAATGTGAGTTACACCTTATGAGATATTACGAACTTTGATCTGAACCAGAACACAAAAAATACGCTGACGACTACAAAATATTGTTCTATAAACATTTGATTTTCCTTTTCTTTAACTCCTTTCGGCGTTGGTTAATAGTTTTGATCACAACGAGTGACTCTATATTGGTTTACGCAAGTGATCCTCTGTATCACTGAAATCTTAAATATTTTTGCGTTAGCCATATATATAGACGATTGAAAATCAGATGAAAAAACATCTGTTTTAGATCTAAGCTGAAGTTCCAGCTTTTCACGATACATAGTTATTTTCAGTTTTGTATTCCAGATTATTTACTGTTGTTCATGTAGCTAATCGGTCATCCATTTGAGTGAGTTGAGCGAAGTGTTGAATGGAGACAGTTTTGTTGGACCTGCACAAATATTTCTATTCAGATGTCTGAAACCATGAATGCTCTTAGTCATAAAAACCACAATGCTGCGCAGCAGCAAATATATCAAAAATAAATAAATATATATACTTAATAGATTACCCTTAGCAAATCAATGTATGCTGATGTTGTTAAGTTTGAAATAAATGACTGGGTTAGTGATGACCTTTGCAGTCCACGGATCATCGTGGAGCCATAGGTAGCATTTCTTGTTTAGCAAGCCAGATAATACATCGCTTTTGCTGTTTTTGAAATCTAGATGTACCTCAATTTTCCCTACCTTCCACCCTTGCGAAGAATTATAATTCTTTCTTTCCCTGAAATACTCTACTTGTTGGACCAACCAGTTGTATATCTGTGATAGTGTTAATCTTTGTTGTGGGGCTGAGAGGATTGCATTTGTTATCAACTCGGTATACGTAGGTCCTCCCCAGTTGTTTGGGCGGCTTGAACAATTCTTCTCACGAGACCAGCGTTGCGTGGAGGAAGCACAGATGTCCGTGTTTTGTAAGAGAGTGTCGCATGATCCCAAATTCGTGGGCAATGTCTATATAGTAAATCAGTGTGTTAATCTTCAACATGGCATTAAATATACCAACGTTATTTTACTAGCCTTCGAGGTTCGGACGCCGTTCTAGTTATCTTCAATAAAGCAGCATGGCGAAACGACCGATGTATCACGTTTATACGATACGAAACACACGAATGTCCGACCTGGAATGTATGTTGCATATTATGAAGATCTAAACTTTAGTATTTGCACTGCATATATAAGCTCAAATTGAAAAGAATGTTTATTAAGGTTAAGAAGAACGTCATGAACATAAATAGGAATATGAAGAGGAACTTAGGAGAAGAAATATAATTGCATGATGTTTACTATATGAGTCTGATCTTGAAAGAACTTATACTCACACGGTGTTGATGTTCACTTGTAACTGGAACCTCTATTGGTAGGACATTACCTTTAGAATCCACAAAACACCTAATTTCAGTCTCCAGGAGTTTATTACTACCAAGCGAGTCAGCCAGCACGTCCATTTGGGTTACTGCATGTCCGCTTTGTGGTATACCAGTTTCGTTTGGAGATTGCATGTTGCTTTAATGTTGGAAATAGACGTCGCTTAGGTCGATTATTCCATTTCTATCACACTGAAAGTGCCAGAGTGTATGTGTGGAACTCAAAGACTGAAAGAGCACATACACACATTACAAACTATTTTGTATCAATTTTCTGCATATGAGTGGGATTAAGCTGTTCTCGTAAATGAGTTGCTAGGTGACGAATATGCGAGATTTGCATTGACATCCACGAGGGAAACGCCAAACTAGTGAAAGGGCCTTCTTATCGGCCCAGGAAGTAATATTGCTTGACCATCAAGGTAAAACTATTTATGCCGCTACACGCTTTGTTCGCTCCGTGATTTTGTTTCTTCGCTTTCGTAATTATGATAAAGTTATATAAAGTCTATACATTTCAACAGTTTATGCTACAGATAAAATATTTACATGAAATCTTACTTTAAAATCCTACTTAAAACAGGAACTTAGTGAGAACTTGAACATTTGGACAATTATTAATAAATATATGGAAAAAGGAAATGTTTTAGTTAATTGTTTTACTTCTTCAAATCATGAACATGTTATACAGTGTTTTAATTCTAATGCTTTGCAAGTAGGTTTCAGTAACTTGTTTTCTCGTCGAAATCATAAGTGGGTGTGTAATTTCCACAACCCTACATGTTTGGCTCAAATCAAAATCAAAGATATTAATGCAATTTGAATCCCTCTTAGCAGTTTTCCGTTCACATGTGTAATTTTGCAGTCCCTATGTTTGCTTCACTATATTTGGAACAAGCATTCAAGACGCATTTCCATGTAGATTCAAAGCAAATTTAAGATAAGCATCTATTTACTAAATTGCCAAATGAAAGTAAAAATACTGCTAGAGAAGGCGAATCTTTAATATTCTTGCACGATCAAGCCAGGTCACAGTGAACATGTTTACTTTTGTGCAAGCTAAAAGGTTTTTCTAGAAGGCTGCATTTGTTACGGTCAATTGCATCTTAGTACAGCATGCGATGCTCAGATCAGTTGTTTACATCGACTAACATGTGTGGACGTGACGTGATTATCTCATCAAATATACGGTTCTTGAAATTCAATGCAGAAGGGGCTGGCTCCGCACTGGGTCCGTCGCGACTACGTCTTTGTTGTTGTGAAAATAGTTGTCAACAGAAGTCTAAAATTAGTCCATGAATAGGCGAATGGACGCCGACGATAAACAAAGGCGAGTGCAGATATCACTAGCTTCTCTTGAACGGATGAAACAACTCCTGCAACATTATTTCTAGTTCATCTGACGTCATTGGATGTTTTCAAATGATTTAGTTCCGTTTAGTTTTCAAAATAGCACAATTTGTTTATTATAATGGCTCTTTGTTCAGCTCACGACAACTTTGCAAATAAGATGGTATTTCGGTTTTGGTAAGTAGTTTCTTTATTTTTTATCTCAAACTAATACAAAATAAAAAGACAACGGTTGACTTCTTTCTAATGATTTAACACTGCTTCATAAGTTTTTGAACACGATTTTAATGAAACAAAAAAATGTACAAGAACACATCTGATACTATGGTTAGCAATGTTTAAAAAGCAGAAGGAAGAGAGAAATCACCCTAAGTTAATTTACACAGGCAGTAATCACTCCATGCAACAACAAAATTCCTTCACGAAGTCAGATATATTTAGCCTCAAGCAATATAAATAAAAGGTATGGCTTCACTGCATCTTGTCACTCATAAAAACATATTTTATTCTCTTGTAGATCACTCAATCACATGCAGTATTGCTAGCTAAGGTGTTATGAACTTGATTGTGAGCCAGTGAGCGATTCACAATATTGCGTGGTTTGCATTAGAACAGTTTCAAATCTCAATGGGTTGTTTGTAGTCTCCTTAAAATACATGATTGTTCTTCGAATATCGAGTAATGCATCCATCAATGTTAATTCAGAGGGGGTAGGGGGGTGGGTAGGCGAGGCGAGGCTAATGTCGGGAACTTTGAACAGCTACACTACAGATATTAGCCAAAATTTGTCAGATACCTAGCCCTGAGGATGGCAATAATGCCCCACATCTGCCCGCTTCCCTTCCCCATACCTGCTCATACAGTGATAGGTATAGATCAGTGCTGCGGCAAGGCTTGGTAACTATTTTCTTATGTGATTGTTCTTGTTACTTATTTTGTTAATAGAATTATAGAGTTTGAGTGTAATATTGCATATTAGCATTTATGTTGTATCGATAACCTCTTAATGCTTTCTCTCATAACAAACTCTAATTCTGTTTAATTACGGGAGAGCAGTAAAACAAACTGCAGTTGACCTCTTGTGCCTGTGACAAAATTGACACTCAGTCATTCATTTTGTATTTTTCTAAGAGATGATAATAGTAATAATAATACTAATATTTTAGAAATTAATAAGAACTTCATTGTAGCATCTCTGTTAAAACATATGGCTCTTCCAACAGAAAAGTTGGCTGTAGCTCAATAGTTTTTGAAGGCTAGCCTGCAGCTTATAGCTACACACTCATATTCAAAACTTCTGATCTTAACATATCAATTATATATTTTCTACATATATACGTATGGTTTAAATTGTACGTCCATTGATAAAGACGACAGTAATACAGCAAAAAAAATCATGGTGGAACAGTTAATTGGTTACTGTGTACTTTTCCTTTTTAGTAAAGTAAAATGTAACCCTATGTCTCTAATCGTATAAAACAAAAAGCAAACAAAACTATTAGAAAACAACTGTATACTGCATGGGCATATATATTATTTATGAAATGTTCTTAACTGTATTTGTATGTTTGCTATTTCATGCAAGTGTCATTTCATAAGTCCTTAAATCTCAATTCTATTTTACTACTATCAACTACGAAAACTAACATGAGGGTCTGAATGGGGTTAACTGATTACTGAGAACTGGGTATCCCTATTCAGGCCCTCTAATATATTTTTTAAAATATGTAAATGATCCATGAAAAATCTCAATCGAAAGGGGGAAGAGTTATTGAATAACTAACGAAAACTTTAAACAAAGGAGACATACAGTAATTTTCAGCATGGAAATGTTGCGCAGATATTCTTCAAAGGAGAGCAGGTTGTTTATATCGACGATCGTGTATTGATTTAGTTCTTCTAAGAGCAATAAGATTTATAATAATAACAACAACAACAGTTTACTTTGTATTTTTTGCTTACGATTAGTAAACAAATAATTGATACCAAAAGAGAAGAAAAGTGAAACTGGCAGTCTGAAAAAAGTGTAAACTAGTCTAGTCAGACTGCCACTAGTTAACCTAAAACATGAGAAAAGTATGAAAAAAATACTTGTGAGTGACCTAATACCGGTAATATTGTATACACGTTCCCAGTAGACTATTCATTTGAAAATGCTTGAGCACGTGTTTATATTTAACAGCTAATCTTCCAAAGTTCTTCTTAGTATGGATGTTTTAGTCGATTTTTCTTGCTTTGCTTTCTACATACAAAGTTTTGACCAGGTTCTCAAATTAAACTCCGTTACTAATCTAGCAAGCAATGCTTTTACATATACTTCATTGTTTTCTTTGTGCGGCAGTACCTTCTTACTGACAACATGTTGATAGAGTACATACATGCAATCATAATTTTTGTTATTTGTTCTTCCTTTAATACCGTAAAAGTCTTGTTATTTTCATTATTGTTCACCAGTTCAGCAGCAACACGCACAACCTAATATATCAAACACCAATTCATCTAAGAAAAAAAACCGAAAAGAAAACTTTAAAGAAAACCAATCAATATTACTGAACTTGAACTAAACTATAACTAAACAAGTTTTAAAGTATATATTTTGTAAACTCTTCTTACTTGTATCTTTTTTATTCCATATAGTGATTTTTATATTTTAATAAGCTGTTGGTAAGTAGCTTGATAAAACAGCTCCATCGATTGACTTGGGTGATTGTTGCTTACAATGAATGCCACTACTATAATACAATACAATACAATACAATACAATACAATACAATACAATACAATACAATACAATACAATAATAATAATAATAATAATAATAATAATGACTTTAATCAAGTATATCCACTGGGTGGCTCTTCACCTTGACTATGCTACATATACAGTTTTCTTACTATAAGTTACTCCCGAGCGAGCTTGCTAAAACTAATTTAAGAAATCATACAAATGATAAATATGAAAGTATTCGTGATATTTGTGTTATTTAAACATAATCATAATAACCTGAAGATGTGCTAGTAGCATGAAAACGTTTGTTTTTAACACAAATTAACTTTTCACCTTGATCTTTTTAGGATATTCATAATATGGACAATTTAGGCTCGTAGACAATTCAAATTTAAGGAAATTGTAATGTTTATGATAAATACAACAATCATAATAGCTGTACTAATATTAATAACTGCTATGTTACACTAACAACAGTCATGCATGATAATCGATTACTAATGAAAAGTACAATTAAAAAAAAACTTTTACTGTATGAAGCAGTTTTAACAGATTGTTGACAGCTTTAGCCTGTTGTACAAAGAGGAGTTATCAGGACTTATCAAGAACTCATGATCAATAGTGGTGAATCCCAAACTTTATAATATAATCCAAATAATTCCCTACAGTATTTTAATCATGAGAACTAAAGCTGAACGTGTACAACGCTCTCAGGTCTGTTGTAAAACACTCCAATCACTCTGTATAAAAAGGATGAGTGGAGTACTTTACTACAAAACTCTCAGGCAACGGACACGAGGTCCAACTTGAAACTCAAGGAAAATAAAACTTTTCAGGAACACTCGAAAGGTTAAAAAGAAAGAGTCAGGACTCCAGTCGCTTCGTATAGGCGAATCTTTGCTCACGTAATTATTTAAACACATTTTGCCTAATTGATGTTAGTCTACAGAAAATGAAAATCATGGTACAGCTACCTAGTATACACTGTTATAGTGTCCTCACCCTGTTCAGTCTGGATCCTTTGAATAAGTTCCACAGACTGGTTGTTTAGCATATATACGGCTTTTCTTCTGAAGCATCAGGACAACTTTCGCTTAGTAATTGGTAAATTTGTGTCAATGTTTGTGCCGCAAGATGAAATTTTTGTTGGTACTTTTTCACGGATATAATCCACCATTCTAACTCTGCCAATTGCAAGTGGCGCACAAATATTTTTTTAATTTTACAATTCCTTCCGATTTTGAGCTCAAAAATAATGTACAGCCATAACTACACAGACAAACAAAGAAACACAGAATACATGTGCACACACAAACAGGAACGCAAATTTAAGATCTAGTTAGTGCTTATACAGTATCTTCTCTACATGTATTATTTGTGTGTTTGAGTGTGTGTGTGTGTGTTCCGCCATAGAATGAAGCAGTGAAACGGCAGTTTACTTGTTACAAATGCAGTGAAAGTTTTC
>JAOBYH010190976.1:0-10342 GCA_025403525.1 Umimayanthus kanabou
TTTTGGATTTTTCGTTTCTTTCGCAAAAATGAATCCTTGTAATCCAACTCGAAAATCCAATCTTGGATTTTCCCAAATAAATGCACCCATAGTGTAGTTCACCTGTGTCTACGCAGAGCTTAATCAGGAAGGGGCTGGCGGTCAAATCGTTCAATTTGCATTCCCTTCCAGCATTCGTACACTGTACATCCTAAATCTTCTTGTTTTACAAACTGAGAATCGCAGTTAGTTCATTCATGAACAGTTCCACATCTCCCTTCTATTTCTAGAATCTCCAAGTTCAGCTTTGTTCTTTTGGAGCTCTAAATTTTCAATCTCCAATCTCCATATCCATTTTCTTCATTTCTTTTTTAAGGACCATGAGGTGCATCTCGTTGATCCCATTAATAGTAACTGAGCTTGTTGATGGCCTCTTCGAATTCCTTGGTAAGCTCTTTGTGGGAGTACTGATAGCCACAGCATCATTCTCAAGTAGAGGGTCATTGCGGTACCCTTGTTCATCAATGCATATGGGGAGATGTAATTCACTGACACTGGTTTGGCCAGGGTACTGATCTTTGAAACAGTGCTGTCACTCTCTTTCACTCCTAGAATTGTAGAAAATAATTGCATGAATTGAATAAAATTCTATTCCTATTGGGAGGTTACGACACTTGCATAACTTTAGAATGAGTGTAAACAATGCTAATTTGTAAATTTAAATGTTGTATGATTGATTACATATTATATGGTTTTGAAAAATACATAGATATTATGAAAGATACCCAAATTAGAAAATTATTAAAACAAATTAGAGTATCTGCACATAAGTTCCCGATTGAGCATGAACGTTTCAAAAATTTCCCAGAGAAAAACGAAGATGTAAAATATGTAAAAGCAACCTCGTTGGGGACGAGTTTCATTACTTGTTTGAGTGCCATATTACCCTTACACAAAGAACACTTTTCATAAACAATATTTTAAATACGAATACTAATTTTTATTATTTTCACATCTGTTTCTGCTCTGTCTTGGTCAATATGTTCAGTGAGCACTTATCCGCGGCACTTTGTTATGAGAGATTTTTACCATGGATGAAAAAGGATTTCATTAATTCAAAATTAAAGAAGTCATCAAATTTCTAACAATGAATTAAATTACATCTTCTCTTCTCCTCTTCTCAACAGCTTTATTGGGTTTGACTTTCAAAAAAAACCACACACACAACAGTACACTATTGATCAATAAACTAGCACTTAATACAAAGACCCAAAAGGGTGGGTGCACACGGGACGCGAGGTCCCATTGTCTACCAATTAAAGATTCATCATGAACTAGCATATTCTTTCAGGTAAATGCATTTATATTGAAGAATTAAAAGGAAATTGCATTGTCCATGTTCATCAATTTCAGTAAGTGTTAACTATAAAATCTGTCTAAATTGGCTTTTTCCAAAAATTGTAAACAAGGATTTTTTTATTACCTGAGGCAGCTGAGTCGATCCCGCCAGAAATTCCCGAGAATGAAGGGTCTTCGTCAAAAATTTCAATCAGTTTCCATGAAACTCTTTTCGGGGATTCTGGTCCTGGTCCTCCCCCGGTCTTCTTCCTAGATACCCTGAATCTGTTGTGTTCTTCTTTTGTGGAACTGATAACTCCTCTCCATTTTTCTTTCACTTTCTTGACAGACAAGCGGCAAACGCCAAGTGAACTTACTTCTCTGCTATTTCCTCCCAGACTTTCATTTTGTTCTTGTTACAGAGGGTTGACGAAAATTTGTTATTTATAAAGCCTAAATTTTGTTCGGCTAGTTCTACTATTAAAGTGCATTCTTAGCTTTTCTGTTTCTCTTGGTAGCAGGCTCGACATTTTCAGCAATTGTTTTGACGTGAGTGCACTGAAGTAGGATATTCAGCCAGCCCAAGGTCGTGCATACACGCCATAGATCAAGGTTTTACCATAGCAAAGGGAACCCAATTCGCTGCACCAGCAATTTATCCAGTGGATAGTTATCCATTTAACTATTCATGTGTTGTGCAACCAGATTTTTATATGCTGGATGACTATACACTGGATCGCTGTTTTATCAACTTGATATCCACTCTTTGAGCAACCGGGGCCTGGCCACTGTGCCAGCTACTGTCCCAACGGTTCTGCCAACAATTGTCCAAACTACCGTCCCAGCGGTTCTGCCAGCTATTGTGCCAGCTACTGTCCAGTGGTTCTGTTGGTGGTTATCCCAGCTACTGTCCCAGCGGTTCTGCTGGCAGTTACCCAGCTACTGTCCCAGTGGTTCTGCCAGTAACTGTCCCAGGATTGTCCCACTGACTAGATGAGTAATAATCCAGTTAGCATTTTACTTGTGGGCTTTGCATCCCTGGCCTTTGGTTTTGTGTATGCAGATGCTGCACTTGATCTTTGAGGTGGGGGTGGTAGATTGCTTGGAACTCCCTGATGTATCCAGTATCTGCTCCATAGCCATACGAATAGGCACCTTCAAACTAACAAGATCTGCTGCCCTTTCAATCTCTGGCTTCACCAGTGCCATTCCAAGCTCCGCGAGAAAATCTTGCTGTGTACGGTTCCTCCGCTCTTGGGAACCATTGTAGGTCAGTTTCTTTCCATACAAGTAGCCCGTTCAAAGCGCTGATGACGATAATGGTGTAAAAGACAACCATTGGCCAACATTTAGTACCCACCTGGGCGCCATACATATCCATAATTTGATCCACAATGACCACACCACCCTTGGTCTTGTTGCAAAATTGAATCATGATTGGCTTCTTTCTCCCTCATCAACCTCAGGTGTTTCATGCATTGTAGACAGCACAAGCACATTTTTCCGTTTCTTCGGCACGTATGAAACGAGCATGACTTTGTTGTATATTCAACGCAAACACTGAACTTTCTTCTTCTCGTCCTTCCACTGCTTTTACTTCCTCTGGAAGCCTCCTGGAATTAGATTTGATCGTACCAATGTCTGTAAGTTTGCGTGTGGCACAGACTTCTTCAACCAGGTCCACACTGGTGTAATACTTGTCCATGGTAACATTCCTTCCGGTTCCTGAAATCAACTTCATCACTAGATCTTTTGGTTTTCCTGACTCAGCAGCTTCAACTTCATCCGGCTGGCCAGCACAGGGCAGCATTTGATAAACATATCGTTCCTTGGTGTCTGCCAAGACACGAAAAAGAACACCATACTTGCCTAGCTTCTGAGGCATGTACAACCTGAATTTATAGTGACCTGGGATCTTCCCGAGGGTCTCGTCGATGATGACGTGCTCCAAGAGTGTAATTTTCTTGGCAGTACTTGTTAAATTTCTCAAACAAGGCACGGATGGGAGCAAATGTATCCTGCTTTTTGCTCTACTCCCTTGTTCTTCTGTCGTCAAAACGCAGTAGACGTAAGAGAAGTTTGAAACGATTTAATGGTATTGTGGCTTTGAAAATATTGCTACCATACTCTCCACTCCACAGACTTTCTGAGGGCTCGTGCTGAGATTTGAATATGCTGCACTTGAAAACTTGCGCTTTTTCTTTTAGCTTGATTGTTACAGTTGCTATGGTAGGCCGGTTGGATGGTACCACTTGTAGTACTGGACTGCACAACGAGCTTGAGAACTGGCACACCCGTTTCCCATGCTGTAACTCTTTGAAGCAAACTGACTTGCCATATTTTGAAAATTACGAAAAACGTAAGTAAAATGTATATTCACATGTTTATATCTTAGGTGTCTCAGCAGCAATGATTTTCAGTTTTTGTTGCTTGTCAATAGTGATATTTGTTTGGTTAACTGAGTACGAAAGAAAAAATTGTATAAGTGTCCTGGTGTTTCATTGTCTTTCCACAGCAAAATAGTTGTATTACTGTTTGCCATGGGGAGTGAATAGCACTTTGCGCGTGTGCTCTGGTATATAAGACAGACTTTGACAATTGTGTTTTGGCAAACACTAAAACAATTATTTCCTTCAGTATCGGTAGCTCGCACAAAATTATTATAGCACCATCCCTTTCCCATGTTTGCAGCAGTTGAAGAATTCACTGTTTTTGAGTAAAAATAACAACTAATATATCTGCCTTTAGTACATATTTATGAGCACAAGGTCACACCTTTTTTTTGCAAATCACAAAATAATATTTACCTATATCAGCCCTGTTTAATTATATATTTATA
The DNA here is from genome assembly GCA_025403525.1 of Umimayanthus kanabou. NCBI lineage: Eukaryota > Metazoa > Cnidaria > Anthozoa > Zoantharia > Parazoanthidae > Umimayanthus > Umimayanthus kanabou. The sequence goes on from JAOBYH010190976.1 coordinate 4,157, forward strand.
TTTGAGAGCAATGACCTTACTAATGTAATTTTTTTACCGTGGTAATATTATAAGTTAAAATGTACTAGTTGTAAAAGAAGTGCGATATGCCCATCCATGAGCTAGTAATTAATATCAACAATTTTATGGTATAACAATTCACTGATTAGTGATATTTTAAACTGGTAAAACATAAACTTCAGGCTTGATTTTACCTTCATTGTTTATCTTTGTCTTTTTCCTCGGTTGCTCTTTAGACTTCTTTTTTCCATTCCGCTAGTTTCTTGATCGAAAAACAAACGAACGTGTTATACTTATGGACCTGCTTACAATTTTCATTTTTGCTGGTGAAATGTAACTTGTAGTTGAACATGTTTAAAGAGTACAAAATGCAATTTGTTTGCATTTTCTTAGATTCTGCAATATTATTTACCCTATATATAATTTGCTTTTTTCATTGTTAACAGAAAGCATGCACAGATTTTGAAAGGATTGTGAAATTATGTAGTTACCATTAATGCTTGTTTGATCTGCCTCTCTAGCATCAAGCTCGAGCTCTTCTAAGTAATTTCTGACTGTTCCAACGTAACTAATGGACTGTATAAATAGACTATTGATCATAAAGCTTGACAAAATCACGAAGGGGCTGAAACACTCACCGTGTGACTCTTGTGTTACGTGCTCTGCAAGTATTTTTTGCCAGTCCATGGGTCCACACCTCCCGGGTTCTGATTAATGTCTCAACCCCACCAGCCACTCTTTGGTTTCTGGCAATTGAAATATCGGGGTTCTCACCTAAACCCTTTCCACGAACTAACTTGTGATATCTGTAAAAGCCAGCAAGTGTTTCCAGAAAGTGGATAGGTTGCCATGGTCGCTAGCCGAAAAAGGCATGACAAATTTCTCCTTATGGATGACTTGTTGTATAAATTTCCCATTGTCTTTTAAAGACGAATAAAAACTGCTGATGGCCAAATTCTGCAAACATGTGCAAACTAAACATGTGTAAAATTGGGTCGGAAACGTGATGAAGTGACGTCATGACATATGATATCTGGAGTATGAACATGTCACTCTTAGGCAGCTCCAGCGGTTATATCAAAGCTTGTCAATGCTCCATTTGTTTGTTCAAGCTTATTGATGAAGCAATTGACGTCCTAAAACCTTTTTTGTCTCTTAACGCATCCTTTAACGGTTGTGACCCCAATAACTGACCATAATAAACCCCTTTGCCACCCTGTCTTATTGGCGACATTATTACAGGTATGTTTTTGGACAGTTTAATTAATGAGTTTTGGAGTTATGAGTTGATGTATTTAGACGAAACATTTTGATAATACTAATAATGGTAGCAATAATAATAATAATAATGATAGTAATAATAATAATAGTCAACATCTTACCCAAAATTACAAAATTTTCACCGTATTCTTTTTACAAACATCCAAATATTCAACTTTATGTACATTGATTCGCCGATGTACACTTTCTGTCATGCAGCATATGAAACTTTCCTCCGTCGTTTCTATGAATGGAAAAGAACGAAAAAGGTTTGGAATGAGGTGTTTGTTGACTCTTGGGTACTAATTCGATACTCAGTTCACTTATCTTCAAATTATAGACTTGTATCACAGCTGTTTAGCTTCTGCGTGCGTGTTGAATCGCCACCAAACACTTGCACAGCATGTCTGTTCATCAGTTCACAACTTTAAAAGTCCAAAACTCTTTCAAAAACGGTTCCTAGAACACGGTGAAAATAGTAAATACAATGAACTACAAAAAAGGCAAGCGAAAAAAGAACTATTACTTACGAAAAACGGTTGTATCCAGCAAATATATGGTGAATCGCCAACCAAAAATCCCTGACTGAACTTCACAAATTCACAAGCAAGACCAACCGTGAGTCGTCTACACTGGGGCCTGTGTAACCGCTCCTCAAACTAAATAAAATCCGCTGACCGGAAGTTGTAAACAGTGTTTACCTGGCTCTTACGAGAACTTAAAATTTAAATACAATCGCTGAATGCCTTTGACATCTGTTTTGGTTACAATACAACAAAAGCTGACGTACTAATTATTATTGCGAAATCTCACATCTACAGTTGCAAAGTAGGAAATCGAACCCTCACTTTATCAAGCTACAAACACCTTTTAAACACTATCAGATGCACAAAAAAATGCATTAAAAAAATATAGTATAAACAAACATAATCCACGTTTCTGTACGAAACAAGCGATAATGTCAAGAAAAAATACAGCTATGTGCACAATATTCTCTGTAGATACGACGCAAAATTTATTATCGAAGCTTAAACGTAGCTGAAAGGGTTTTTTTTGAAGGGTGGAAAGATATACATATGCCAGCATTTTACCTGACATGACCAACAGTGTGCCGTCTCATGCATCACGGAGAGGGCTGGCTTCAATTTACTAGCACTGGATGGGTCTTGCTTTATCAACCACGGCCGGAACTTGCAGATCGTATCATACCAAAGAAACTTCACCTTGCGAAGAACAAGTAAGACTTTCTGGAGATAATGGGCATCGCCATTTATCTCACCATATTAAAAACATGTTCATGGAGCCTTGGGCTATGCTATGTCTACAGCTCATTATCTCCAGCCCTCTCTCAAAGTTCCGTTTCTTTTTGATCTTGTTGGCTGCAGCTTTCCACTCCATGACTCGTTTGTTGTTAACGGTGTCATCTTATTGAGAAATAATTTTAATATGCTTTCTAGAAACTAATGTAAACCTACTGAAAGACCGTTACTACATTGTAAGCAATCACGTTGCTAGATAAAGAGGACAGATGGCAGAAGCGCGACTGTTTAAAACTGGCCTAAGATACAAAAGCCATAAGTTTACTAAAGTCTCTCTGGGCCTACAAATACCATTGTGGAAAATAACCCCGACATAAACTATCCTTTGCAGTGGATTAACTAATGGTTATCTAACTTTCTCCAGTCAGTTCGTATCTGCCACTCTTTACTATCAACCCTGAAGTAAATCTTTTTCACTTTTTCTGGAGCTGTCGAACTCATCTAGTGGTTGTGTAGATCGGAGTGCTTGGGTCATGTTGGTTCTTATAGGAAATGTTTGAAGTAATTTCGTAGAACATCTGTTTCTTCATCAGCGATTACTAAGCTGGTCGAACCGGAGCTTTCTCTTGCTCTTTTCTGTCATCTTTAGTGAAGGGATAGAACTCAATAGACATAGTGACACTCTAACATAGCTCGCCAAGTTTCTAGTCAGAGTGAGATCTCATTGCGTCCTTCTCCCCTAATTGGAAGTTTAATTAGATAGCATCGGTATTAGAAATATTAACATATATTGAAGAAAAATCGAAAGTGGTGAGTTCTACCTCTGAGACATCTTTTGTAATTAATTCTAATATACTTGTGTATCTGTGCTATTTATAACAGAATTTTTTTAACTGAAAATGTAGTTTTAAGGCCAGGGTACACCTAAAATCGCCAAAAATTGCCAAAATCGAGCAACAATTTTTTTAAAATTATAGCTCATTCGCAACTTTGCAATTCATAAAAAGTGTAACAACCCATATATCAAAATAAAGCAAATGAATCACAGTTTAAGAAAATGTGTGTTTGGAAAAAAATTGAGAACTTACAACACGATACAGGGCTCTGTAAATGACCAGTGGGTAGTTGAGAAAAGGTTTCTGGTCATAGTTTGTTTGGAATCAAAACCTAAACTTAAACTATAGTTCAATTTGTGTTATGAGCAGAGAGAATTCTCATCTTTCAAATACTCAAACGGTAACGGCCGAGTAAAGAGAAGACAAAAAATGAATCATTTCTCCTGGGTAACTTTTTTGTATCAGCCACACGCCAAACACTTCTGCTCACAAGACAGAACTCACAGAGATCGACAAGCCCTGAAAATTTCAAGTGAAATGAACAAATTGTTGGTGAGATATATTTTCTTAATCAGAAAAATACGATTTCCGGGGAAATGGCTCTAAAGTAAAATGAAAGAAGTCAAGGCTTAACTGCAGGCATTCTTTGCATATTTCAAGTCAAATATCAAAAATTTTGTATTGCAAATGCAGAACAATTGTTTTGGAAGCCTCCTGCTTCGTATGTCACTCTTTCAGACTCATGAAGGGTTTACTCTCTCAGGACACGAAGCAAATCTTGGACTTGGCGATGCTTCTTTTTGTCTGTGTAGGTATCTGTGTAATTAAGTATCCTCTACCTCAAAAATAATACTACCAAATGAAAGGGTTAAAAATCCCTTTAAAACGACACCAAGATCATAGCACTCCACTGAATATTAACGAAGTTATGACATTTTTAAGTCGTGAAATTTTATGAATTTTTGTAACCAAAACATAAGGAAATATAGGAATGATTTTGTGGCCGAAATTATAAATTTTTTTTGCCAAATACGGCCATAATTTTCATACTATTGAACACAAATTGACAACATTTTTAGGAACGTCTGTACATGATCAAAAAATGACACAAACTTCATAATTTTCAATTTCATATTTACAAAATACATCTAATTAGGATATCAATTATTGTTAACCTCTAGGTATTCTACCATATTAGGCAACATAGATAGTCCTCCATCTCTGCCAAAACTCATTGTTGACTTGTTGCACGCGATGCCAGCATTTACTCGCATAGAGGTACTCGTGTTGAAACACACCAGGAGGCGGAAGGACCACACAACTCTTTGAAGTCAGCAAGTGATAGGGGTTGGGGGCTCAAGATTATTGGGGGTGCATTCGATTAAGGGGCAGCCATTGTCGTGGACAGATATAAGTAGAATGGTCCAAACTCGAGTGCGTTGGCGATCAGTGCTTGATGGCCTATGCTCCGCAGGGAGCTAAGGGCCTAAGTAAGTAAGTAAAAGTAGTAGCGATAGATTCGGCTTCATCATCCAGGTTGTAGCCGTGGGTTAACAACAGCACAGACAGGACACTGTAAAAATAAGTACTTTATTTAACCTGATAAAACCGATCAGTTGATTATAAAAAAAAAATACACTGGTATTATTTGATAACTGTCCTTATTTGATGCTCCCATGAGCCCCCCGTGTGGTTGGTATTTGGGAAGTTTATCTTAAACTTGATCCAGTCGCAGTTGTCTTTACGGAGTTCTTGTCTTGTCTTATCATTACGGTGGCCCACAACTGTCACTGCAAAACTCGAACTCACATGTCAAAAAACAAATTCTGCGGCAATAGCCAAACACTCACGGCAAAAAAACAAACCCTCACGGCAAAAGCCAAACTCTCGCGGTAAAAGACAAGGTCTCACAGCAAAAGGCAAAGTCTGGCGGCAAGAAAGAAAGTCGTACAAAGCAAGGCCTGGGTACAAGTCATCAAGTAGCAAAGCATCATGGGACATGGTGAAAATGGCGGCAGGAAGTATGTTTTACTCCGGTTATGAAGTGCAAATCAATCGGCCAGCAAAATACTGCTTAGGTGGGAAAGGTTGGTTGATTAAGAATGCCAAAGTCATTGAATATGTGTTTGATCAACAAAGGTTGATATGGTATGTTTTTCGCTTGTAGGTTTTGATGTGTAGCTGACGTTTCCAGCATTGTACTAAAAATTCCTCCATTCATCAATGCAGTGACAGTGTTGGATCTGGGTCAAAACCAGTAACTGGAACTTGGTCTGAGCCAGTACAAAACATTTAAATATGACTTGGTGTGATCTTGGGAATATACTCTGCCTCTTCCTCAGTCATATCAGTAGTGCACTCTTTCAAATCTTCAAGAAGTGTGCCATCTAATAAAACAAAAGTAGAAAACAATAAACAGCTTTGTTATTATTTTCAGGTAATAATATTCTTAAATAATATTATTGTTTAATATCTTTCAATCTTAGAATCTCAAGGGAACAAATTCTGTCCTGATTGAGAGTTGAGGAAAACCTACATATCAAACCAGAAAATAAAGTTCCTTAGAGTAAAAATGCAGTTATGTTCTATTAGATGTAAGACGAACAAAAGATGCTACTGGGAGTTCCTCAAGGCTCTGTTCTTGGACCATTGTTATTTCTTCTCTATATCAATGACTTTTCTAATTCTTCAAGTGCTTTTCAGTTCCACCTCTTTGCTGATGACTCTACTTTATTTTACTCTGATAACTCTTTAATCGATTTGGAAAATAAAATCAATATTGAGCTTTCATCTATATATGATTGGCTATCTGCTAATAAACTTTCTCTGAA
>JAOBYH010191087.1:0-17430 GCA_025403525.1 Umimayanthus kanabou
GAGCTTCGGATTCAATAACTTATAAATACATAGACATTCTTCTCTCATATTCTAAAACTAAAATGAAATAGAGTTATTTTGATAAATACAATTAAGGCAGTTCGAAAGTCAAAAGCCTTGCGGTTTCTTTTTGGATGGCAAAACTGCCTTTACAATAATCTTCTCATGTAAATCTGAAACGTATAGTTCTCAATAATGTATAATACGCTACATATCTATTCTATCTATCAGTGACAGAGGTAATGCTACTTGAAAGAGGCAAGGTCGGCTACCACTAACGACACCAGTCTTCAGAGCTGAGGGAACAGCTGATGTTAAACAAGTTCAATCTACCTCAACCTTTACCTTTGTCTTAATTAATGATCTAAAATATGTAACCAATTCCTGGTTCAAGCTGCTTCATTTTCATCTCCACTCTTCCGAAGCAATCTCAAAACTGCTTGACGGATACCACTTATTCTCGTACCATATTTAAGGGGTTGATAAACGAAATGATAAACATTATTGTCACACTGATGTTGAAGGCTATGTTAATATAACATAAACTGTAAACCATTTAACCGCAAATGCGATAGTCGCACCCAAAAACGGACCAACGCATACGAACAAAACTGCCCACACAAACAACACAGTCCGTGAGTTCTTCTTTACTTTTGCAATGTCAGTAATTGTGACTCGATGGCCTTGAAGACGAGAACTGAGCATGACATCTTCCATTACATTGCATTCGTGCTGACCATCAATGACAAAAATTCTCATCTGTGCCAAAATGTTTGTAGGAATGCAAATCCCAAATCCGACTACCTCAAAAGTAAGAGCTGCCACAGTTTGATTCTACATCATTGTGACAGCAATTGCAATACATCCACATAGGAAAACTGCTTCCACTATAGCCACACGTTGAATTGTTACAAGTTCGTTGTACCTCAAGTGCAAGCGTAAAGCCAAATACTTGTCAACTGATACCGCGGTTAGATTCAGTAAAGTCATTCTTGATAGTATCAAGGTAACGAAAAGGTAGAAGGTAAACGCTGTGTAAGCAATGCCAAAATGAATGTCAACGATAGCTATGTCATCTCGACTCCGAGCCATCAGCAAGCATCAGTGCAGAAACAACGACCACAGATGGTTGAACGACCAGCCCCGTTAGAAAGTCTGTTGACCACAGAAAACCAAGCAGGATAATGGAGGGACTGTGGAGTGGTGGTGTTCGTACAATTGCAGTGACATTAAAACCATTGGTGAGAGTTGCTACAACAGCAAAGATGGCATTCAGTAAACAAGTTAAAACATGAATTTCATACACAGCGTCGAGGTGATTGGCAATATCGCTCTCTGGAGCAATAAAGTTAAAGTTGAAATTTTGAAGATGACAACTTGCGACAGATTGAATTGGAGAAGCAAAGTTCGCCGTTGTTGTAATATTAAAAAAAGCTGAATTTTTTAAAAATAGACCAAAACTTCTCATAATGAAATGCTCACTCGCAGACGACTTATTGAACAGATGTGCGATGCATTAATAGTTTTTTCTTTGGCAATATCAGTGTTATTTATTTATGCAAATCGGCGATTCTAGTTTGGATTGTACAAGAGACAAGAAATCGTTTATTGAAATGCATACTAAAACCGAACTTATTGGTAGAGGATTCCCAAATTGTGTGCAATTTTAAAAATCGTACTCCAACTGTCGAATTGTTTATAATAGTATTTTGAGTAAAGTACTTCCTGATAAAGTCCAGAAAGTATTTTTGCCACATGATTATAGGCAATTATATCAAAATTGATAATATGTTGTATCTCCAAAACGAAATGTTTAATGGGCAACCTGGCAAACAAAGAGTGGTGCTGTTTCTAAAATGAACGGCTTCGTATAAAATGAAACTGACTGTTAAAATGGAACTTCAAGAGCCGTTTTAAAAGTTCTATACAAACTTTACCGCTTAAAATGCCACTTTAATTTCAAAAGCTTAAAACTTGTCCCTGTTTCATATATCAAGTTTCTCTGCATGTCACAAAAATTCGAGTCCTTGACAAACTGGTCCTTCACCGATTCTGCTATAATTGGGATCCATGACAGGTATTGTTGAAGAACACTTGTTTAACAAAAAGGTTTCTCCTAAAATGGTCTCGCAATTAGTAGTAGTGGTACAGAAACATACACATTCTCTACACACCTGAAAAGAAATATCAGGTTACAACAAAACTATTATCAGAAAAAGTAGTACCGACTCCCGTCAAGCAAATATAAAGAACACGTTTTTCCCTTACGTCCATTAGCAGGCACAGAAACTCGTTCCACCATGAATATTGCAACTGGTGCAAATTTCTTTAATATTTTAGTTTCGTTTCTTGGGCTTGGGTCACAGCCGATCCTAGTCGCAAAAATGATTGGATTTCAAGAAACATAAATAGTACATTTTCTATTTTCTAAACTAAACAGATCAGCTTAAATTAATTAGACTTTTGGAAGGTGTCAGCTACAAACCAATATCTAATATTTGAAAGTGACTTTTAGCACGAACCGAACATTAACAATATAATATTGAGAATATGTAATATTCATAATATTCTTGTATCCAGTTGATTAATTTACACTATGTTGCACTTACCCGGTAGTAACAAAGCGTATCGAGCCGAGTTGCTGAATTGTATATATGTATGTCCGCTTATGTTTTGTGGCTCTCACCCAAGACTGCTTCCAAAACAGACACGCTTGACAATCTGAAGTATTCACACTTTTGCGGTATTACTTTTACATTTGTCAAGACATTAATTGACGTACAATCCATTCCAGGTGTTGTGCTTCAAGTAAAAACAAAACTGAACAAATCGCTCTTGGCCCAGGTTTGACCATGAGTTAATTCCGATTCTTCGAAAAGTGTTCTTTATTTTTTAACAATTTGGGTTCTTATATTTGTGGGTGCATGTATTTTTCCAAAATTTGCTCTCAAGAATGTTTTTGAACGTATTGCTTTGTAGGACCTGAAATGTTAATAGCAGAGTTTAACGGCTGTCAAAACTGGAATTACCTGTTTTCCAAACTTAAACGTGAAATTGAACTGCTCTCTCGCAATGTTTTAGTAGCGATTCTCCGTTCTGGAACCAAGTCTCAGGAACCAGACATGTGTTTTTAGCATCTTTTTGAAATTTGGCTATTCTGGCGTTTAGTTGGTAATTATCGCGAGAGGGCCCCGGTTGGATTATCAGTGACATCAACTTTTGCTTGGACTTCTCTGCGTTCCATGAAACTTGAGCTTTCTAAAAACACCCTTAAATTGGAGCATTTACGGAGTGAGGGAGTAAAAAGGCGTTAGGTAAATTCACCATTATTTTGGCATTAGTTTTTCCATCGCCTTTACGCTTACGTTTACTTTTACCTTTATTTTTATTTTTACCATTATCTTAACCTTTACTTTTGTCTTTACTTTTACCTTACCTTTAACCTATACTTTACTTTTACCTTTTCCATTATTTTGGTATTACTTTTTCTTTTACCTTTACCCTTACTTTTCCCCTTATTATTATATTTGTCATCTTCCCAATTTTGTCTCTACTTCTACTTTTATCTTAACCTTAACCTTTAGTTTACCTTTACCTTGACTACCTTGTTACTTTTGGTTTTAATTTTCCTATACTTTATTTTTAGTTTTTTTTCTATCAATATTTTTATATTTCTACCTACCTTTTAATTGATAATATGTACTCATAACCTAAAACTCGACGTTTGCTTTTCATCGCTACTCTTGGCGTGAAAGCAATCTCAAAACAGCTTGGCGAACCTCTCTTATTCGCCTACCATATAAAAAAGGATTGATAGACGAATTGATAAACATTATTGTCACACTGATGTTGAAGGCTATGTTGACATAAACTGTAAACCCTTTAACGGCAAATGCGATAGTCGCACCCAGAAACGGACCAACACATACGAACAAAACTGCCCACATCGACAACACAGTCCGCGAGTTCTTCTTTACTTTTGCGATATCAGTCACTGTGACTTGTTGTCCTTGAAGGCGAGAACTAAGCATGATGTCTTCCACAACTTTGCGCTCATGTTGACGAACGATGACAAAAACTTTCATCTGTGCCACAAAACTCGTAGGCAGACAAATTCCCACTCCGACTATTCCCGCAATTACAGCGGAGATAGTTTGGTTAAACATCATTGTGACAGCAACTGCAATAGATCCGCATAAGAAAACTGCTTCCACTATAGCCACACGTTGAACTGTTATAAGTTCCCTGTACCTCAAGTGCAAGCGTAAAGCCAAATACTTGTCAACTGATATCGCGGTTAGATTCAACAAAGTCATACTTGATAGTATCGCGGTAACGAAAACGTAAAAAGTAAACGCTGTGCAAGCATTGGTTATATGGATCTCAGTGCTGGCAATGTCATCTCGACTCCGAGCCATCAGTGCAGAAACAACGACCACAGCTGGTTGAACGACCAGACCCGTTAGAAAGTCTGTTAAAGACAGACAGCCAAGCAGGATATTGGAGGGGCTGTGGAGAGATGGTGTTCGCACAATTGCAGTGACAATACAACCGTTGGTGAGAGTTGCTACAACAGCAAAGATAGCATTCAATAAACAAGTTAAAACTTGAATTTCATACACAGTGTCGAGGTGATTGGCAGGGCTACTCCCCGGAGCAATGAAGTTAATGTTGAAATCTTGAAGATGACAATTTGTTCCAGTTGGAATTGGAGAAGAAATGTTTACCATTGTTGTAATAATGAAAAAGAACTGAGTTTCGTAAAAAAGAGAACAAGAATCCTTAAATGTAAATTAAATGCGTACTGGCAGACGATTTATTGAGCAACTGTTAGATGTATGTCCAATTATTGTGAGTTTCAGTCTAATAATATGCAAATTCGGTATTCATTATTCTCGTTTTATTGGAGTTGTACAGAAAAGAACAAAAACGTTTCACAGAATTTCTTTCTAAAGCGATTATTTATCATCAGAAGCATTCTCGAAATGTGTGAAGTTCTGTAATTGACTGCAGTAAATCGTAGACTTAAAATGTTTTAAGACTATTTCAAGAAAAATAACAGCTGCAATTAACAACAGGAGTCTCGGAGTCTTTGAAAAGCAAATTAAGAACCACTTGTCCTCCTAGTGTTTCCACATTACAACCATGTAAGTACTGTTATTACCGGTAGCCATTTCTACTGGACCGTCTCTCTGTCTATCTCTCAAAACATGATATACGATTTCATCTGATTCATGATGGTCCATTTGTGAATCAATTTCTCTAAAACAAAGATGGTGCTGTTTCTAAAACAAACGATTTAACATCTAATGAAAGTGAATATTTAAATAAAACTACAAGAAACTAATTAAATTTCTTGAAGCAAACTTAAAGCTTAAGTGCTTCTAAAACTGGTTTTTCTCTTTTTGCTTTTCATTTAATTAAGAATGTTGAGAAGTAATACCTTTGTATTTCACAGATCACCATTCTTTGCCCTTATTTTCGGATGGTATAATTACCGTGTCAACTATAATCTCTGACCGCTTCTTGTATAATAGGGATCCGCGGCAGGTATCTCTAATGCAACTGAATATTTTAGGAAAGTTAATTTCTCAAGCTGACGCCACGTTATCTCTTAAAATGGTCTCCGAACTACAACAGAGGTGATGAAACATAAAAACTTTTTAACACACTTCAAAAGAATTATTGTGGTGGAGCAAAATACTGTTAAAGAACAATACAATACAATGAACGCTTTTTTGCAATAATAAGTTGCATGATTGGCGGGCGCAGAAAATGGTGACATCGTGACTATTTTAATTGGTACAAGTTTCTAAAATTTTAATTTATTTTCTTAGCTATAGGCCTGGATGACAAACGATCCAACTCGGTCGCAAAACTTGAATTTCAAGTTTTGCAGATATAAACATCTTCACAAAAACAACTTCCATCAGTTTAAAAGAAATGCGTTTTCGAATTTTTAAACTAGAAGTATTAGCTGAGACATTTCATGTCGGTTGTTGTAAAGGTGCCAGCAATACTCCAACAAATCAATGCTTTACAATAGATCTTAGCATGAGAACTTGATCCTTAATTAAACCTTTCTGAACAAAATATCACTGATATGAATGTTCAGTGCTTGCAGGACAGATATATTTGAAAGCATTTAAGTTGTCTTTCCAGTTGTTAAAGTGAACTCCCTTTTAATAAAAACCGGAACACGGTTTTAATTACAATATTGGATTTTTTTCAATTCTTTTAACTAAATGAAAGCTTTACTTGGTGTAACAACCTCGTTCCCAGGCTCTTTCCTCTTCCGAAAGAAAGACCCTGGTTTGGTCTGGTCACGTGGCACCCACATTCTGAGTGCTAGCAAATAAAATAAATGTGGAAGATGTGCTTAAGATTGATTCTTGTTCTTATTTAGCCTAGTGTAGCGAGGAAAATATTATGTTTTCGTCAAAACAAACGCACATGTTCGATTATTTTATTTGTTACCAAACAGGGTCTTTCTTTCGGGAGAGGAAAGAGCCTGGGAACGAGGTTGTTGGTGTAACAGATCGACCTGTTCAATATTCAGTCAACATATAACTAAACAAATGTCAAGACCAAAATTTGGCGAGCCACAAAACTTCAAAAATTCCGCGAGCAAGTTTTGGCATCCTCTCGGAGGTTGCCAAAAAATTTTATAAAATGCGCAAAATAATATTCAATCATTGTTAAGTTGACATCGTCTGTCAGTTATCAAATTAGATAATTACACGATAATTTCTGTAGAAGCGCGGGCGACCATTTTGAAATTTGCCCAGGAAATTTTTTTTTGTACTTGAGTGTTTTTCCATACAGCTCCAGAACCTCTTCATCTCTCAGCTTTTGCTCCAACTGAAGAGCAAAATCTGCGTGCATTTCCACGACCTTCCTTGTGTGCTGTTGGACAGTCTGTTTAATTAATGGCAGAGATTATGTCCAAACTTGCCTGAACATACCTCTTTAAAACCCAGGGCCGACCAACAAATCCTGGCGCATTGCTAGTTGTCTTGAAGGCCTTGCAAAATGCACCCTCCCAAAGGAATCCTTTTCTACGGCAAACTGAACCGTTGTTGGGGTTCTTGACTGCGCAATCAGGGACAAGTCGAAAATTAATAAGTTAAATAATTCAATAGGTTGAGTGTCTTTCTCATTGATTTCTTTTCCAAGTTTTAGCATTTCGAGCACCGAAAGGCTTTTTTGGACTGCTTTACTCGGACTCAGCTTGGTCTTGGGCGCATTTAACATTGAGCGTGCTACTGGAGCTTCTGGTGGAACAAACTTCGGCACTCGTTGACTCCACAAATCGGACGTGTGTACTGTACGTCGGAATTTGTAATACCTGTCGCAATTTGTAACAACCCCTTGTTGCAATTTGTAATAAAGTGAGCTGTCGCAATTTGTAATAAACTTTTCCAAACAACATTTAATCCATGTTTTTTTATCTTTTTCATGCATCTCAGAGTGTTTAGGCAGCCAAAGCTTTGCTGACATGTTTTATGAACAAAAGTTATATGTGCGGGATGTTGACGTCACTAGTCATGTGACTAGCTTAAACTTTTGTTATTTCGCTTATATCTTGCTTATTTCGAAGGCTATGAATGCCAAATTGTTCCAATATGATATTTGATCCATAGGAAAACATTGTGCGTGATAACGTCACAAGTCACCTGACTATATCAAACTTCTTTATTTCGCTTATATCTTGTTTATTTTGAAGGCTAAGAGTGCAAACTACTCCAACATGTCATATGACACTCAGGGATGTGTGTTGCTTGATGACGTCATAAGTTACGTGACTAGATCAAACTTCTTTATTTCGCTTAAATAAAGCCAGTTTAGAGCTAAAGACTTTTTGTCTGGTCTTAAAATACCAAATAATATTTGTGCTTTACTTAAATTTTGTTTCCCGAAAGCTCGTTCGATGAAGCAATTGAAGATTTGCCATAAGCATTTGGTTCGTTGACATGAAATAAAGTAATGTTCAATCTCGTCGTCTATTTCACAGTATTCACACAGGTTTGTGTCAAGTTTTTTAACTTTGTTAAGATATCTATTGGTGCATGGGGAAATATCCGAGATTTATTTTGAACTGAAAATACTGTAACTTGGTGCTTTTAGTAATTTTAAAGGGCATGCTGTAAACTAGCGCTAGGTCATTATCTCCAATAAATTGCTTAAGTTTCTTTTCTGCCGTTGGTTTTTTTTTTGATACTTTGTCTCTTAAACTTTAAATATTAGCTTGTTTGTAGATTTGTCGGTTTTTAATGTCCGTCGTCCAATGTTTAGTGTGTGATCGAAGTTTTCTTCTAGTGTAGTAGCGCTTCTACTTCGACACTGGGGTCATTATAGTTGATCTCGAAATGGCGAAGACATCTGTCAAGGCTTCAAATGCTCTAAGGATACTGGGGGAAATCACGTTTTACAAAATCTAGAATTTCTGCCCTTCTCAGGTTTTGTTTGACGCAGTAATCCAAGGCCAACCTAAGATTGTCATCGTCTTTCCACAGCGCAGCTCTGCTGTCCGCCATCTTTGACGCGCTTGCGGGAACCAATGCTGCAAAGCATGATGGTAGTGGCAGCGCTCGGCTCACACAAAAAATGAGAAATGTTTTCATTTTTATGAATTTCGATAGTGGCAGCGCTTGGCTCATTTCGAAATAAAATTGTTTTAGTTTTAGCTTTAGTTTTACTTTTCATTTTCACTTTGCTTTTACTTTTCACTTTCATTTTACTTTTGCTTTCATTTTCATTTCTACTTTCACTTTCACTTTTACATTAGCTTTCACTTCCCATTTCACTTTTACTTTCAACTTTATTTGAGTTTCATTAACATTTTTACTTTTATTTATGATTTCACTTTTGTTTACGATTTAGAACTACTGCAATTTTACAATTTAATTTTAATAATTGAATTTTGTTTTTGATTGTCTTTACATTCTGTTTTCATTTCGGAATTTGTTTTCAATTGAACTATTTTACGAAAAATGTTAGTGGTAGTCCTCGGCCACAATACACTAGTCTTGATCACTATCCTTTTAGAAAGTGCCCTTTTAACGGAACAAAATCCTGATCATGACAGATATCGACCATCCATTAATTTTAAAATACGTCACTGACTTACCGCCATTTTGACAAATACCCAGAAGGCCCTGGGGATGAGGTTGGAAGATTGGAAGCCCACGCGCACGAGGGTTTGCCGGATGTCAACAAAACTGCTGACTGGTCTTTTCTGTTTGCGCGCGATGGAAACAAACTAAGATATTAAAGTCCCGGGAGGTAAGTTCTTTGTACTGTATATACTATGCTCATTGCAAAGGCAATATGTTAAAAGGAGCACCTGAGTGTATAAATGGATTGTGTCTCACACTTAAAGTAACTTGCCAAACGGTCTTGCAAACATGCACGCACGCCAGCAACCTGCGCTTGGTTTGTCAACCAACTTGCAGTTGCAGCAAGAGCTTGCGTTAACTTGCATTGTTATGTCTTGCAACACAAGCAATTGATTGTCACGACTCACAAGTCAACGCAAGTCCACACACGCGGTGGCCGAAGCAAACTAGTAGTTAACTAAACGCATGAAGGTGAACACTTGCACTGACTTGATCGACTTTGAACGAGCTCAAAAACCAAGCGCAAGTTGCACATAGATGAGATTTTAGCAGACCTTCCAACATCAAAAATACCTAAACCTTGAAATTTTGAAGATGAACAGGAAAAAACCTTGAGCTTTGGGTTTCAAGCCTTGAGATTTGGATCTCAAACCTTGAGATTTACATAAAAGCTCCCAAATGAAGAAATTACAACACTATTAAAAGGTTCTGTACAACACTAACAGTACTATAGCATGCAGTGTTCATCACTGTATACTTTGATTGCCTTAAGTATTAGAGTTTGTTAGTAGTTTCTCATTACTGCTTCGTTCTGCCAGGGGACTACGCGGTTCCACTTGTTTGTTTGTTTTTCTTTCATCTGCAAGCCCCCCTGGTGCACAAAATTATTACTCCAAAACCAATATGACTGCCA
Source organism: Umimayanthus kanabou (assembly GCA_025403525.1). NCBI lineage: Eukaryota > Metazoa > Cnidaria > Anthozoa > Zoantharia > Parazoanthidae > Umimayanthus > Umimayanthus kanabou. The sequence goes on from JAOBYH010191087.1 coordinate 10,033, forward strand.
AATTAAACAAGCACAGAAAGAAGTACAAGTTTGATTTCGGGCTGAATTTGATTGGGAGTTTCAATCACTTTAGCTCACTGTGAAATTTAGAGTTAAACTGTGAGACCATGAGATAACACCCAAAACAGTGAGTCCACAGTGAAACCGCGAAAGTTACTATTAATGTTGAATTCATTTCAGGTCTAGATCTGACTTGTAGATCAAAACTTGCAGTTAACTTTCATCAACTTGCCATTCAATTGGCCTTTAGAATAATTAAGCCTTGGCCAGTTGAACTCACTAGTCGACAATGTGAGTTCGACCTTCAAACTTATATTGAACAGGCATGGTGCTTCATATATGCCCACAAACTTGCACATAATTGTGAGATCAAATGATGATGTTCAAACTTGTTCTGTCACTTGCAGTCAGATGCAAGTCAGTGCAAATGTGTGTAAGTATGTTGTTCAAATGAAACACAAATTGAATGCAAAATATTTAAATTATTAAATGATAATCTTGCACTGGTGAGTACAGTACAGTGCATATATGACAAGAAAGCATTCCAACTTGGCACAGTGACAACTAAACAACTAATTGTATGTAATGTATAGCTATATAGTATCTGCCATAAAATTTGCCTACTAACATTACAAAGGTCAAGTGTGCCTGATCCTTTACAATTTGTTACTTAGGCCCGTTTCAAACGTCGCATTTCTCATGCGCCGAATACAGTGCTAATGAGTAAATTCTATTGTTCTACCTCATTTGCATTGTATTCGGCGCATGAGAAATGAGATGTTTGAAACGAGCCTAAAACTCTGGATTTGGTTCATGCAAGAACTATTTCCCTTTTGAAACATACAGTAAGTGAGACTTAACTTTTGATTATCATGTTTACTCAATTGAATGCCACCCTCAAAAAAGCACTGTTATTGAGTAGGCACCCATGTAAGAGTTAAAATATTTAAAGAATGCCACCCTCAACAGTGCTCAATTTTAAGGAAAATTTCTGGTTGTACATGGGGCAACCAAGGGCTCATTTTGTAATCGTCCGATGCAAACTGAGGTCGTCCCATGTAAAATGAGTAAAAACAACCACAATGAATCTTTTCTAATCTTTAATTTGCTATAGTAGACCAGGTAATCTGTTTTGCTTCACTTATTGCAAGCACACTCAGTCCGAGACGTGCGATTGATCGCACATACGCCAAAGAAGTTTTTTTTACAAAATGTTTAAAAAGTAATGCTCTTATACTAATTGAAAATAAACAAACTATCACTTGGTCAACATAATTATCTTGTAAGAAACTCGACATGATGCTAGCTGGCTCTCTGGTTTAACTTGCCATTTTCAACACTCTGTGAGCTGCTCATTGGACCTTCGTGCCGCTCACTGCAAATCTATTTGAGTAATTTCTCTCCCTATGCATAATTTAAAAATCCGCACTGTATTCCATTTGTTGTTTTTGCATTTCTTAAACCGAAAACTATGATGATTGTTTTCACTGGAATATCTTGTTTGATAAAACAAATTAAGTAACAACTTTAAATATCAATAATGATAAATCTGTTTGCAGTGAGTAATAACCTGCGACTAGGACTTCTCGTATGCACGAAGGAAAAAAATAAGAGAAAAAGAGAGAGAAGAATGCCATTGACATAACATGACGTTGCAGATTTCACATGACGTCCAAGGCAGCATGGCGTGAGAATGTTGCTGTATCCTTCGCTTGCAAGTTTTCCAAAAAGCAATTGAACCAGATTATTGCTGTTGTTACTTCAAAAATTTCGGACGGAATCAAATCATTCACTAGTGAAAACCAGGCTTTAGGTCCCTGCCTGCATCGGAATTTCGAAGCCACATCGATCTTTTTTTTTGGTGTTTTTCTCGTTTTTCGTAGCAAGAACGGGTAATTTAAGAATTTTTTTCTGTAGTAGCCAAGTAATTACACATTTTGATTAGTTCAAGAAATTATACAAAAAAAGGACAGCAGAGATTGTACAAGTGGACCGGTGTAGAAAATATCTTTGTGTATATGTTTATGTAGGTAATTCAGCTAGTTTCGTGGACAAAACGACTTGTCTTAACTAGGCCAGATGAACTTTTTAGCTGTGGGGTTTCTATAAATTACAATGGAACAGAAGGGGCACTTGGATTGCGTGAGTTTATTTTACTAACTCACGATCGACAGTTACTAAAATTCTATCGACAGTTACTATCTCTCTATCGACAGTAAAATAATATTTTTTAAATTCAATTATAAATTTGTTCACATTTGTCGGGACAGTATCGACCTGTAAATTCAGTATTTGTAAATATATACAAGTTCAGACACTTAAGAATGCAAATTGAGAAATGCTAGCTATCTACGATCATAGTGTTTTAAATTGTTTTCTTCAATCTGATGAATCCAGACAGAAACTGACGATGATCTTGTGTATGTTTTGTCTCATATTTGCATCAAAACTCCAGAATTAAAGAAATTGTCTTGAAACATTATTTTAAGCATGCTGACCTGATACTGAGTGAATATATTATTGTATCTGCTAAAAATATTCCTCCTATTAAACATTCATGTAAAGAGAATGGTTTTAGTCGTCCATTGGACGACTAAACTGTTATCTCTTGGTCATCCCACATAGATCCAAGTCGTCTGAGATGACCGGACGACCGTAAAAGTCAAGCACTGCTCAAATAAGCACTACTGTTGAGTAGCTATAGGCACCCATGTAAGAGTTAAAATATTCAAAGAATGCCACCCTCAAATAAGCACCACTGTTGAGTACTAGGCACCCACATAAGAGTTAAAATATTCAAAGAATGCCATCCTAGAATATTTAATAAGCACTGCCATTAAATAGGCATCCATGTAAGAGTGAAAATATTTAAAGAATTAATGCCACCCTAGAATAAGGGCTAGCACTGCACTTGAATAGGCACCCATGTAACAGTTAAAACATGTAAAGAGTGCCATCCTTGAATAAGCACCGCATCTATTTTTGATTAGGTATTATTCAAAACAATGCACACTTATGTATCAAAGCATCACCAAAATGAACTGTTCAATGATAAGTCAAACTAAAAATCAAGCATGGTACAATTCAATTTAAATCAGCTTTGGATTTTTTTCCTGGATTACAATGTCTTTTAGTTCATTAAAATGCCTCTATCACTCTTAAATCCTTTTAGTTGTTGTACATGTAGTGAATGACAATAACAAAACAGGGTCTTTTTAATATTTGTTTGTTATCATTAGAAATATTATGATTTTGTAGAGAGTGCCATCCTCAAATAAGTGCTCTCCTCAAATAAGTGCTGCAGCCAAACACTAAAAATTTCAAGTCAGATTAATCCAGTAAACAAAGTACATGTATTACTCATTATATTTAAATTAAATAATCTTGCATTAAATTAAATTGGGCTGACATTTTTCTTGCAAATTGCAGGTTGGCAGTACATAAGTCATGTATTACTCTAACTCGATCTCACACCTACTGTATGTACATATAATAATAAAAATATATATAAATATCTTTTCACTATGAAAAATGATGTACTTGATTCTATTGTTGAATAGTTCAATTGAACATGTATCCTTCAGGACTACACATATTTTACCGGTACATATTTTAATTTATTACTATTATAATATATTATTGCAAAATTATAATAGTAAATTAAGATTATATTTGTTTATTCAGCCAAGAAATATGCAAGATAAAATTATTTTAGTTGTGGCCATCAAGAGTTACAACCCCAGCACAGATGACGACCAGGGGGGAGATGAGGCATACCATACGGCTCCTGATATATCAGCACAGCTCACATTTGAGTGTAATGACAAGTTTAAATTAGTTGGTAGAGATGTCAGCTGGTGGATTTATGTGGAAAGTCTCCAGACACAACAGCAAGGATATGTACCTAGTTCACTGGTGGTACCCTTGAGGAAAGACCTAAGTTTTGAAGAGTAAGTGCGATTGATTGTTGTTTTTACAATTTGCAATATTTAAAGGTCTATTAATGTATCAGTAACCAATTGCAATTGCAAGGTGCTTTGCTGGCACTGCTATAATTGGAATTATCTCCGTCTTTTTTGTGTTCAAGTCTTTATAGCATTATTTCATTATTTGCATTTGATTTCTCTGATTTTGTAAACTATTATTTTGTATACATGTAACACTAATAGAATTGTTAATACACTGGATCTTTTAAACTAGCTTTAACTAAATAGATGTCCCTGTATAAATATTGTATTAAATAAAGAAAGAAGGAAGAAAGAAAGAAAGAAAGAAAGAAAGAAAGAAAGAAAGAAAGAAAGAAAGAAAGAAAGAAAGAAAGAAGTGAATAAATAAATGAATAAATAAATAGGGGGGGTCACCTGGTTTTCCTGCCCCCTCCCCCCCCCCCTCCTCTGTTATAATTAATGAACAGCCCCTAGTAAGCTCAAGTGCCATGTTTGCTTTCCTGTGCAGAGAACACGTACTGAGCAAACTGGATTTTGTAATAAATCTAGACTAATCTGGTCATGCCTCAAGCTCAGACCAATCATCACAATCAACATATTGTACATGTAAAAAAAAATATTTGGTGAATTATTTATAATTAAGGCCATTCAAAATGGTCAGCTCTAGATCTAAAATCAAAATGCTCCCATAAATTCAAGCTCAACACTTTAGTAGTACATGTAGATAAAAGCTAAAATCCAAGTGAGTCAATATCATTCTTTAACTGTTCAATTTTAAGCTATGACATCATTTGAAAGTTTGCTTTTTTGGCAATCTGATTGAGTGAAATTGGTCACATGACTTCTTGGGGAAAATTCAAAGTTTTTATTTTTTGCTAATTTGTCAATCTGAATCATATTAGAGAAAGGGACTTGGATCATGGAGCAAAACTGTCACCACACTTCCTTAATCCAGACGTCGATCTCAAGTTTTTTCCTGGAGCACCAAGAGAAGGAGATGTAATGAACAGAGTGAGTTACTGTGCATGTAAATTTTTTGTTTAGGGTTGGGTGAGGAGGGCTGTAGGGACTTCTATAATAGATCTGAAATTTCTTCCCAATACATATGCCAAGAGAATTTCTTTAAGAAAGGGTGGGGATACTCATTGAAGAATTTCAACGAAACCCCAAATAGGTACCAATCTGGCAGTGGCTTATGCTAAGTTTAACCCCTAAAAGATATTACAATCATCAAAAACAAAGTAGTGCTACACATGTATTAGTAATTATAAAACTCATTCAAAATGGTGTCAGAATTGTACATTGAAGCTACTTGTAGATCCAATGTTTATGAGAAATGCCATGATTCAACTGACCCTGGTATTTCAAAAAGTGCTGTGAGCAAGTGAGTGAGCTAAGTGTACAGAAAGGTAAGATTTTGCTTTGAATGCCTTAAACAGTACCAAAAGCTGGGACTTAGTCCCGAAGAGATGCAGTGAGTGTCCCACCCTTGTTACTTTGGGAGCCCCCCCCCCTTTCCTAGGTATATGTTTATGTACCTTTTTTCATGTACATGCAAAAGTGTTGCTTTCTGTCCCACTTCCATGTATGTCAGGTCCCGTGTCCTGAAGATACAGCAAACTTTTTCTCCAGGATGACATTTTGGTGGATGAACAGGTAAGTGGCATTGATTCTGCAAGTGGTGTTTTAAATCATTAAATATTTACATGCAGATTCCAATTGGTTACATTAATTTGTTTACTGTTACACAGTTTGTTTATTAATTTAGATACTAGGAGGTAAACCTTTTTAGCTCAAACAACTACTGTTGAATTATATGCACAACGAAGGAAACATGTTAAATACAATTATAGCATATACTTTTTGGAGGGTTGTCCAATATATACGAACCATCTTGGGTCGACAGAGGTACCAGTCGACCCGTCTCAGGTCGTGAGACACTTAAACAAAAATAGTGAAATAATGTTTGAAACAGGGGTAAGAAATTATGATGGGTCTTCAATTAAATTTTGTATAAAGCACTATATAAAAAAAGCTAAAAGTTGTTTATAATGGTCCAGTAGTCATCTTTATTTCAAAAATGTAAAGAAAGAGCTGAAAACCTTTACCCTGCGAGCAAAGATCTCTCATCTCTGATCGCAGGGTAGAAAACCTTTAACTGCACATATAAAGTGTATAATTCATGAATTACAGCAAATTTCTGCTTGCCGCTGAAGATGTTACCCACTGTCAATTTTTCCGATAATAGTGAAGCTCCCAAGCTAGAGGCATTAAAAGCGAACACCAATAATTGATGGAAACAAAGAAAAGTTTTACAATATTTTAGTGTAATATCTCGTTGTGAGAGAAACAAAGCTCAGAAGTTATCAAGGAAAAGACACTGATAATTGTGGTCTCATTGATATTATGGAAAGTGTAGTTCGACTATATTTTTAAAATGTTTGGATGTACCGCTAAGACAGCAGGAAATTTTACACAAACGAAAGGAAGTATTGGAGAGGTTTTTTGGGTGATGTCAACGTGGCCTAAGCGAATGAAAATTCTTTTCTAGAGAAAGCCTTTGTTTCTGACAGGAAATGGATAATGTTCTCCCAATTGCTTTGGAGTGAAGATGAGAATATGGTAAAGAAAGGGCACGTCAATTGGACTATATTGTCAATAATTTGCAGCTGAAGAAGAACTCTCGGTTTTATTATGACATTTTTCACTGTGGTCCTTATTACTTCAATGGACAAAGGAAGGTATAGTACAGTATAAAGAAGACTGGCAGAAGAGCAAGTATGAACTAAATCGACAACAAGTTGCAGAATTTTGAAGAACTCTTTTTTAAATTGTTATGCCAGAAGAGCAAATAAGCAAGTGAAGAACTGATGTGAAGTGCCAATTTTTAAACTGGCCTTTTGTAAAAAAATTGCAAAGAAACTAGTTATACTCGAAATGGAAGTTTTTATGAATAAATCACGTGTTCCCTCTTTGATGACAGCGTTTGCACAAAAGTGACTTTTCTAGTGATTTTTATTCGTATTGAATTTGTTTTTAGGACTTAAACACGGCCCGTCACAATCTGTGAGTTTTTACCGTATACTTAGATTTCTACGAAGGTTTAGAGAACAAGGAATTTTCATATATCTTGACACGGCCCTTTTACTCATTTAGATTCTACAAAGCTTTAGAGAACAAGGAATATTCATGTATCTTGATCATGACATGGCCCTTATACTCATAAAGCTTTAGAGAACGAGGTATATTCGTATTATCCGGACACAGCCCGTATACTCATATTTAGATTTCTACGAAGCTTTTGAACAAGGAATTTTGATATATCTTGACACGGCCCTTTTACTCATTTAGATTCTACAAAGCTTTAGAGAACGAGGAATATTCATGTATCTTGACATGGCCCTTATGCTCATATTTAGATTCGACAAAGTTTTAGAGAACGAGGAATATT
>JAOBYH010191199.1:0-10338 GCA_025403525.1 Umimayanthus kanabou
ACAGTTATTGATCTTATTCATAATACAGAGTTTTGAAAAAATACACTGACTTATAAATCGCTTTCCGGAATGAGTGAGTGAAAGCTAATCCAATTGTCCTATTTAACTAACTTGGTTGGTTCGAGCGTACAACATACTGACTTGCATAATTATACATCTTGTGGAAATTCAGAACTTCAGACCCTCTGGTGTCTGGGGAAAAAAACTTGGATTCTCAGGTGTCTTGAACGAAAATATGTTAGTTTGACCGTAATTTCATTTGACTTTGGGTTTTATATGCGTGCCGTCCGCTTTACCTGTACTTGTTTTGGTGAACAAACAGTTGTACATTTCACAGACTGTTACTTTTCCTTCATCTGTGAGCCAGACTCAGATTTCCTTTAGCTTTTGTCGATATTCTGCAAATGTAAGATCATTATCAACCTTATAGCAAAGTTCATAGCAAATATACTGGCAAATTTAGTTTTGAAAGTACTCTACAAAATTTTTTAAAATCTACAGTATTCAAACCGGATGTATCTGGGATGTATTAATTAAATCCCAACTGCTTTCGGCCTGGAACTGTTGTGCGCGGCAGAAAGAACAATTTAATATACAGTCAAACTTTATCTTCTCAAAATAATATTCATGGCCAACTAGTTGATAATAATAATAATAATATGCTGTTTTTAAAAACATTTTTTTGCTCAGACTGCTCAAGGTATAAAATAAAATAAAAACAAAACTTTGAACACAGCCAAAAGCTTCAACCAACCTTCAAGAGTATTAAAATAGTTCCGTCATATTCTTCTGGGTAGGCTAGTCGGACGGCATTTACAATTATCGAAGGAAACACATAATGAGGAGAACATCCAAATGGGACTCCTTCATAACTCACTTGCTTGTCCTGCAAAGGCAACAAAACAGTTCAAAACAGTTTTACGTGGCAATAATCAGACTTGTTGACTGGGGAATAATTTCAAATTGTAACCAAAATTCTCAGAAGAAGAGAAAGAAATAATTGAAACCGAAAGTCGAAATAAAAACGTGTTCTTCGGATTGGAATGTGAATTCACACCTAAAATCTAAGTTTGTCATTTCTTCACGTAGCGCGACAAAGCAAATATTCAAATGAATATTTTGCAGAAAACCATGAAAAATATTACAGTAAGGCCAATTCAAAAACTTTACTTACCATTAATCTGAAGGCCAGTTGCCTGTAAACATCCCATCTGACTTGTTTGTCGCTCATATGCCACCTTCCTGTCTTAGCAAACCGGGGATGACGATAACACAATTCATTTTGACTCACCCGTGCAATTTGGCCTCGTCCTTTAGATACTGTATTGCTTTCGTTGCATTTTCTTCTTCCTGTTTCAACTGCTCTGCTGTAAGAACAGTTGCCATAATAATAGAAAAAGTAATTGACTGTGCGCACAAAGACAAAGTGACTTCTTTGAGTTTGACAGTACAAGATAGAAGAAAATGCTAGCTGCATGCGCTCGTAATGACCTCGTGGGGTGACCTCCGCTCCACGCGTGATTAGTTCACGTGACTGAGCTTGTATAGCAACCGTACCCACAACTTTCTCGGATTTTTCTAAATTTGGTACTGACTTCCGGTAAAATTTGGTATTTTCGACTGCAGATATTTCGGGACAGCAATAATTATATGGTGCCAAACTTATATTTTTAAAAATGGCAGCGTAAGAGCTTATGTTTGATGTTTATTTGAACAATTTTGGTGACCCAAAATTTTTTTTTATTTTTGCCGGTGCAGATACCTTAAGGCCTCTCCATATAAAATTAGAGACGAGCTGTTCGATAGTTTTGATTACATTTTCTGGAAATACTACAAGTGATGCCAGATATACAAATTGGCTCAACCTGAGCGTGTTGACAATGCACGCGTGGTCGAAGATGGTCAGATTGCGTGAAGTCCAGATGTTCAGTTTTGACTTCAGTTTCTCTATTTTCTCATCGAACAGATATTCTGGCATTTAGTTTTTCGGTCTCAGAATTTTGTGTCTATTTGAAAGGTAAACAAATGAGAGAAGTGAAAGCTAGGAACAGAAAAATTAAAAGGACGATTATTGGAAGGTGATTAAAAGAAAACATGCAAATTTCCCTCCAATAATTTTAAGACGACCGCATGTGGTATTTTTAGGCGAAAAATATCAGAAGTTGCAAAAAGGTCCGCCTCCGTGACACAGAAAACATGTGCTAACGCATCAGAGTTATTAAATTCAGGACTTACGTAGTTAGTTACTTAATAGAGGTTAAACGGTTAAGGGCTAGAAAAATACTGTATTACAAAAGCAGATTTGCTGGTCCAACCTTACGAATCCGACGAAGACTAATATGGGACACTATGTGGAGAGCCAGGAAGCCAGAATTCTGTTATGATCGTAGAAATGGCCGTCATGAAGCAACTTGTAGCCAACAATCGTAACTTTAGCACCATGCTGTTGAGCCTTAATCTTCTTCAACGCGGGGACCAATACCTTTCTGCGGATCTCTCAAATTTCTTCCGGGACGTCATCGTTAATTCGTATGTTCATGTTCTTCAGTTTAGATTTTGCTCTGAAGACCCGCTCTCGATCTTCCCTGCAGGTGAAATGGCATATGATTGGTCTTGATCTCTGTGGTCCCATTCTTCTACCAATACGGTGAACATCACAAAATCTAATATCTGGTGCGTCACGAATGTTTAGCTTGTCCGCGATGATCTTGACCACTTTTTCTTTGCAGTTTTCACCAGAGTCTTCTTTCACCCCGAAGAAAAGCAGGTTCCAGCGCCTGTTGTAGAGTTCTTGTTTGATAATCCTGTTCTTGTTGGAAACAGCGTCCACCTCCACGTGCTCGACACGACCTTTTACCTCGTCCTGTTCTTTTTGCGAGAACTCCAAGGAGTCTTGAAGGGCCATTAGCTCCCTCTTTAATGCGCCATTCTCTTCTTGTGAAGCGGTTAGTTCGGTTGACAAGTTTTCGATTCTTTTCCCGTCGATGAGCTGCTTCGCCTCTAGATCTTTCACACGTTGTAAAACTGAGAGCCACTCTTCCTCGGAAACTTCAAATTTCCTCCTTCGAGGTTCAGATCCCGGGGACACACAAGTAACATCAGAATCAGAACTTGATCTAAAACGTTTCCTCTCATTTAACTCCGTGCTAGCCATCTTATTTTGGAAAAAACCTTAAGCTTATAGCGGAGCCTGTATGAACCTGTCCTACTCTGTGGCCGCCATGTGCACTCTCGACAGGCAAGTTCTTGCACTGAAAACTGAATGCAAGGAGGCAATTTTGACAATTATCAAGCGTCTGTGGCTCAAGTCGCCATTGCAATATAGGCTGGAAAGAGCAACTAATTGTTTGAGTCCTTAAAAAGATGACCAACGATTCCGAGAGATGCGTGAACAATTTGTGTTGAAGGTCCTTGTAGATGCTAAGAAACTAAACGAGAGTGATGTTGACCAAACCAAACATCAGTTTAGTTGCTTCCTTAATGAAGATGTTCTCCAGCATACAGCAAAGCTGAATGCCTTTGATCACTAGAAAGAAGATCAACATATCGAGCAGTTGTTTTGTGAAATGATGGCTGTTGTCAAGAGTTTGTTGACTCTTTCCCATGGTCAAGCCACAGTCAAGAGAGGTTTCTCAAGCAACAAGCAAGTGTCTGTGGACAATTTGCAGGAACGCTCCTTTGTGGCTTTGAGGCAAATTAATGATTATATCAAGGGAGTAAATGGTTCTCTGAATGTAAAGATCACCAATGATATGTTATCTTGCTGCAACTGCAAGGCAGAAGTATATGTTGTACTTGGAAGAAAAAAAATAAGAAGGAAAAGGAAGCCTTCCCAATGAAAAGGAAATATGTGATGGGGGAGCTAGATGGTTTGAAAGCAAAGAAGAAGAAACTAGAATGTGAGGCAGAAGGACTTGCTAAATCAGTAGACAAATATCCACTGAAAGCAAAGAAAGCAAAGGACATCGGAGAAGTGTGACAATTGGTGGCAAAGTCAAATAGCTTCAGATCAACGTCGAAGTAGAAGCTGAAAGTTTTTTGAGTTCTTTATTTTGCTCCAGATCATAAGTTATATGTACAATTCAGTTATACTTAATTACATTTCATTTCTGGAGCTGGCTCTCTGGAATTACCTAAGGGGTTAAAAAAAAGAGGCCGCTAATTTTGACGCAGAAATAGATGTGAAGATTCAGCAATTGAAAGCCACCTGAAAAGTTTGCGGACAGCTGTCAATTGTTGCATCCTCACATTCAGTTTCAAAATAGAAATGTGTACACTTGACCGGCTGTTCTGTCTGACTCACACTAGTTGTAAGAACAGTATTTTTTTGACATACTTCGCCGAGTTAATATCATATAAAATGGTAAAAGTTTTAAAAAACACAAACGTTTTCAACCTCTTGGGTCATCATCAGGTAACAGTGATATTAATGATGATAATGTTCCCAATCATAATGGTGCTGGAGATCGTACTATGCTTATGATATTTGCGATGTTGATGTTGATGATCATGTCTATAATTATGTAAAATTTTAATGGAGATTGCCAAGTTAAGTTTCGTTTTGTACATTTTACTTTTTATACTGCGCTCTCCAAAATACACAAATGACCTTCACACCATTTTGAGAATGTGTAAATCAGAATGCTCTAGGTATTTCTGTTTCAACTGCTAGCATTCTAAAAGTTAATAGAAGTTATTGTTTGTGTTGGTCATGACAAACAATACTGGTGAAGATTAGGATGATACATGGCATCTAATGACAGTGACTTTTGTATTGCTATTAACAACAAGGAACACGTTGGTCATTTGTGGTATTGATGTTAATAATGAAGTTGTTTCCTTTCTACCTGCAGAATGTGTATTCTGTCTAGCAGAGAGCATTCTTGTGTTCATCCGAGAGTTTCCAAAGGCAAGAACAAGAATGAAGAGTGTAAAAAACTGTTGGATGGCTCAACGGTAGGTAGCACAGTATAAACCAGAAGGTTTTGTTTGACTTTGGACGATGTATAATACACAACTTACTAGATAGTGACAATGGAGCTCTCTGATTCGTTCTTTTACAGATAGGATCTCAGCTTATATCATATCTGTGCAGTGTTTTCTATCGCTGATAGAAAAATTATGGCTTTACTTGTACTTGATCGAGAGAGCAGCACAGTTAGATATAAAAACCCAGCCAAATCTGGTTTTATGGAAAAAAGCAAAACCGATGCATGTTATGATTGACTATGGACTTGTTTGTAACGCGCGTGTGTCGTTCTCCGCCGTACAGTTTGACACACAATTTCTGGCGCCAAATTTGAGCGGTCAGAGAAGTTCCATTGCAAGCTGGTGAGCGTACTTAGTATTCTAAATAATGTTTTACGTAAGTTTAATTGGACTACATTACAATGAGTTATTTTAGTTTTAAGATTGGCTTGCTAAAACGTGAACATAAACGAAACACAAATGATGCCAATCATCCGATTTGGGCTTTCAATTGATGTCTTAACTTTCGAACAATTGTTGAAAATTTATGAATTGTGACCATTCATTTTGCTTGTCTTGAAGAGTTGTTCTAACTGTTTTGTCTTAACATTATTTCGCACGCAAGTTGACAATTTTTGATGTTTGAAAATTTAACAAAATTAGTGTTTTAAAAAGTGAACGTGCAAACTGATGATATTTCTTTCCTTCACCACTGTCTAGGGTGAGTCCTGCAGATACAATCAAAAGGCGTTTGCAATGTCGAGACAAAACAGTATCAGAAGTCAAGGGCTACACTCGGCATGGGACATAGAAGACTTAGTTGCCCTTGGAAAGAGACTGCATGTAAGAGAGTTGTTTTGTTATCTGATAAATAGTAATAAAGGTATTTCACAGGTAAGGCCATCCCTCCATATTCTGTTTACCATCTATTCGGATCATCAAGATGGGGTTGAATAACCTGGAATTATGTTGATGAAAGTATAGCCTCCAAAGCAACTGCCTTATTTCCTTCGTGGCGGAGCCCCTCGGATTTCCGCTGCAAAGGAAATAAGATGGCTGCTTTGGACGCTAGTGAAAGTAAAGCCTACAAATCACATGTATTTGTACTAGATTTAAATATTGCAAAATACTAGTTAACACGATGGCGGTGCTCTGGTGCAATATGTCAGTTAAATCACTCATCTGATGAATTTCAACACTGATATCGTTATTGCTATTGTAAGTTGTAAATAACAGTAAGAACTGACCCTGTCTACAGTCTGGAAAAAATGAAGGCAGACTAGCACACCAAGTGCTTCTAGTCCAGTTATCTAGTAAAAAAAATCCAGCTTCTAGTTTTATCCCTACAGCTAATTTCTCAATTTTCTCAAAGAGATCGAACGCACTACACTGATCTGTGATTACTTCTAGTACTAGATTAAAATGATCTTCCAATAGCAGTCAAGAATCAAGTTTAAAGCCTTTGTTTACCAAGAATCAAGTTTAAAGCCTTTCATGTTTAACCCAACTGTTTTTTCCAGGCCTGTCCATACTATGCTTCGAGAGAATTGATGAGGGAAGCTGACATTGTGTTTTGCCCGTACAACTACTTGATTGACCCAAAGATCCGCCATCAGATGGAGATAGACCTGACAGACCAGGTGGTTGTGTTGGATGAGGGGCACAATGTTGAGGATTCTGCACGAGACGCCGCCAGCTATAGTATTACTGCAATACAGTTGCAGGACGCAATGAGTGATTTAGATAAGATGGGTTGGTCACATTAGGTTGATTCATTTGCACATGGTGTAGAATGCCGTACTGAGTATGTACTTAATGTAAAGATTAATTTGGATAGGGTTTGAAGGTAGAACATTAGTATGCAGGTGTTTGTAGCTAAATCTATTTTGAAAATGGTTCTTATGCAAAATTGCAATGCTCAAATCTCAGCAGGAAAGGATCTTTAACTATATATGCTAATTGCAAAACTAGTTTTCTACTCTTCACCCACATTTATCTAAGTATTTTGCTTTGCTGGTTTCATTAGTTTCGTTAACAGGACAGTGGAAGGTAGTGCCGCGAAAAAACACAGGACTCTCGTTAATCCATGTGAATGCATTTGGCATTTTCTTGACCTTCTGAATCACACACAGTTTTCTACGTTTTTCAATTTGTCAAAATTATACTGTGCAAATTGTAGATTGAGTAGTAATGCAGCATTATGGTACTAATCAGTGTTAAGCTGGAGTAGAACAGGTGTGGGGCGTTTGAATTTTTTTGGTGTTTTTTTTTTTTCAAAATCCCCACCCTAGCTAAATTTGAGTATTGTTTTAGTATCTTTGATTAACTTCGCCACAAATATTGCTGAAAATTTCCGATTTTCTGGGTGGCAGCCTGAGTGCATCTCCCTCTAGGCTTAACAGTAATAGGTGCAAAATGATTCAGATACCTTTCCTTGTTTTTAGTGTCCTTGCGTGCACAACCAGAGCAAAACAGGGCACTGCATGTGATGGTAAGTGGATCATATACGTTGAAAATTGTTTGATATGGGATAAAGTACAATGCTTCATCTTGTAACGTAAGAAAATACAAAGGTATATTGAATTTGCTATTTGAAAGCAGTTGGGGAAAATTATATGGAAAGCGCAGATGGAGGAAACATTACTGGAAATTGAAAACAGCTCAATCCCCGGATGTGCTGACTGAGCTGCCATGGCTACTAGACTATAGTAGATACTGTATCTATAACGATGTCAAACAACTGTCCGTGAAAATGCTGTTAATGTCAGTGCGCTATTCTACTTGGACACCGGTGCATGTCTTGGAACTGTCCTCTGACGTTAGACCAATTTTCGTTTGACCTTAAAAAAACTCGTTCGCTACATGTTTACTTTTTGTTTCATCTGCCAATGCCAGGAAAGATTAAAACAGCAACACTTTAGTGGGTTTTAGTCATACCGTTCGTTTGTCCAGTAATAAAGGACTTACAAGTTGTAGCTGTTTGCCCTTTATAATAGTCTGTTGCAACGAAACGTTGTTAGCTATATACAGAATCTTGATCTCCCCAAAAGTAAAAATCACGCAAAACACGACGTCAAATGAACATGTTCCAAAGTCCAATAAGATGGATTGCGCGTTTGCTGAGTGTTCGCAGAACCAATCAAAACTCCAGAAACTGGGTTCGCATTCGGTTTGCCAGTTTTCGTTTCAAGGTCAAAGGTCAAATCAAAATCGCTCTATCATTTATAACACACTAGTTTTGTTCTTCTCTTTGTAGTTAGCCAACATTTTGAGGTGGATGGACCAGAACTCATCTCATTTAAAAGAGACAGCATTTGAGCAGTCGTCCAAGGTTTGGTCAGGAATGGAAATCTTGACTCTATTGGAACAAATGGGATTTACCCAGTCTATGTTTGACTTGTTCCAGGTAATGGAGTGTTTTTCATCAAATAGAAATATAAGATTTATGTAACTCGTAGCGCTTCACAAATAGTTTACTAAAATATGTTTTAGACAATTTATTGTCAAATTGATAGAAAGAATTAGTAAACACGAGAATGAACCTAATCGTACGCTATAAAACAAAACAGATGGATCTTTAAACGTTTCGTAAATGTCTCAACAGAGGTGCACTCCTTGAGTTCCAGTGGAAGCCAAAAACCTGTTCCAAAGTTTAGATGCAGTACAGCAACTGAGAATGACCTTTCACTGATTGACTTCATATACAGAGTTATGAATTTATCTTTTGTTTGATTTTTGCTTACATAGAATATTTGTTTTAAAACTTTAATTTTACGCTAGTCCAATAAGCTGGAGGTAATAGAGCTTTTTGTATATAAATCCCCCTCCCCAAAAATGATTCATGCCCCAAACAAATCATTTCAACTAAATTCAAGTCTACGACCTCTCTTTAGAAGTTTATGGTATATGTCTGGACTTGAAAATGAAAAGGTTTTTTTTATTCTATTTTGTTCTTGTTTGAGTGCCATGTATAACTGTTTTCAAAAATAGATGTGGAAGATGAATATCCGAGGGCATGATTTGGTCATTCTTCTTTTACGCTTGAGTAATTAATTATTTCTGATAACATTCACCTATATTTTCGTCTGATTTCAGAAAACCTTCAGAGAAGTCATGTCAGCTCAAATGGACCCATCAAAGTAATTAATCTCACTCTTGTCAACTCTTTGATTCTCTAAAATAAATGATACGGGGACGTCCTCTCCCACACTCCTTTGCTCACATTTGCTAAGAAATATGGAGGAGAGCTGTGAAAGTCTACGGTCTTCCTTGGACATCGTAACAAGGAATTTCTTCTTTCTTACTTGACTACAGTTAATACCCTGTAAAACAAACACAGTAGGAAGTAGCGTTGTTTATATGATGACCAATTGTTTATGCCCCGTGTAACCGCCTCCACTTTTTACCTTCTTACATTTGTTGCCTAATGCTGGTACTAGAAACTGTAAAAGTAATTTAGGCTTTCCTGGTTTCACGTTTTCAAACACATACAACATTCAATTTCTACATAGTTTGAGGCTTTGAATGCCTTTGTAGTGATTTCAGAAACTAAAGACTCAAAATATTCCCGGGAGAACATGCCCCAGACCCCCTTGGAATCTCATGCCTTCGTCATTCACTCAGCTACCATCGACCCCCTCCATCCCACACACATAAATATACACTTTAGCAAATGCTCTGCATCCCCGGTGACATCATTGGAATGCTGCTTACGATTGAATGCTTTCAAATACGTAACGCAAGTATGTACTTATTGCACGCCTGTAGACAACAAGATACCCCGAAGCTGACGTCGAATACTGTCTCAATCCTGGAAGGTTTATTGTTGGTTTTGGCTTATATTCTTGGTAACAACCACAAACACGTCACTGACTACAGGTGGGTAACTTAGAAAAATACCTCTTATCTAGTTTGTAGTGTTCTCTGATTAAACTACTCCAGATTTGGTAGTGTAAACTATAAAACGATACCTCTTTTGTCGTAAGTGCCTACGGATTCAAAAACACGTTTTTATTAACATTATAAGAAACAAAGTTTAGGTTCAGATAACTTAATATCAAGGATAATATAAACTAATTGAAGTTGTAAGTACTGGAGATAATTTCTTAAAGCGAAAATGCCCCAACTACTTTGAGATTTTTGAAGCTTCATTTTTTAAGTTTCCTTATCAATAGAATGATCTTTTTTTGATAAAGATAATTTAAGGAAATAGTTTCTGAAAGCAATGCCCAGGATCAATACTGCCCGTTTAACATATTCTAGGTCTACTGCCTCAATCTGTTAATGAGAATCTTGCACATCTTGTACTTTCCTTAAAGTTGTTCTATAGCATTCATCCTACTTAAAGTACCTCTATAGTAAGCTGTAGCA
>JAOBYH010191310.1:0-10335 GCA_025403525.1 Umimayanthus kanabou
GGGGGTGTTCGTTAAGACGTCTTGTACGCTTTGTATTTTCTTCCACTAATGAACACCGTGGATGAATCCTGAAAATACTGTTGGGGGGAGGGCAGAAGTTCAATGTAGCCACGCTCTTTGAGGTCTCCTGTCACAGGCAGCAGTTTCTTCATTTCTCGAATAATGCGATTTTCAAACATCGGCTTCCCGACCATGTCCTCGTCTCCAGTAAATACCCTACTAGTATTCACCCTAATGGAGGGTGCGAAGTGGGGCACGATACGGCTGATGGGTAATCTGGTGTGCATTTTCTCACCTACGTAGTACTTTGGCCCGAGCAGTTGTTGAAGAATCCGGTGCACCGTGGAGTTATCGTTATCTTTCTTGGACACAGCTAGATCTAGATCCGGTTTGTTAAGAACCAAGATCTTACTTCCGCTCTTTGTTTCCATTTGCGCGTTGTAGACAACTCTGAATTCCACCCGAGCACTGTGCATCGCTTGGGCTACAGCTTGTAGCATTTTACTCAACATAGAACTACAGCATATGGGCATGAAAGGGTCACGTGGGACATTGAACTGTGAAAACGGGGACATCGCTGGGCAAAGGGGCGATCCGCTCGACAATGGTGCGCACTTAGTCCATTCCACCCTTTTAGGGCGCACAATCCGCAAAATTTTGTGGTCCATTCCAAGCTTGCCGTAATCCTTGAACATCCGGCCCGAGTACCCCTCGTACATACCGCGGTCTTGTCTGTTAAGCGCCCTAGAAATTACGCAGTCGGACAGTTTGGCAATCCGAAGTTCTCCTTTAGAGCGCAGAAAAAGGTCCATAGCAGCGAGCTTTCCATATTCATGATTCCACTGCAAGGATTGGAACACTGACTTGCGCAGTAAGAACGCACCTTGTACGAAATTACACACCTGTAATAGAATATCCGAGTTTCCCTGAACCACTATCGGGCCTGTATTGCGAACTACTACAGTCCACATATTCACCGCAAATCGACAAGCAGTTTTTTGTAATGAAATTTTTGATTCTTGCTTCGAGAGCGGCTTTTCTTCATCGCCGTCCTTTCTTGCGTTGCTGGGACGACGTCCCGTTGCGCCATCAAATTCAGCGTCACTCTCCAGGAAGTCAACGAGTTGCGTGACGCTCTTCCGGTCACGAGGGCTCAAAGCATCAATGCCACGCAACCCAAGTCCTTGTTCGAGTTTGTGGGGTACAATAAGTACATATTTCACTCCTTTAGAGTCCAAGGTTTTGTCTTGACTCCCCAGATTATAATCCGATCCAACCACATGCACTCCCGGAAAGGGACGTGCAACTTTTTTTGAACGGCCGCCGTAAAAAAACCACACGTTCAACACTGCAATTAGAAGGAATACAACGACCACTGGTTTTGAGGGACGAATAGTATTCATCGTCAACAAATTCCTGTACTCGAAGCTTGCACTACCTTTTGCTGTTGGTTGCAGACAAAGTCACCAAACTGTTCGGTTGTAGGGCGAAGAAAATGGTTAATGGTGCTATCAATATTAAAATTATAGTCCCGAACTCACACTGTCACTGGTGACTGGGTACCTCCGTTCCACAAATGATTTCTCTTCGTCTGCACCGTATTAAATTTTAAAGTACCTCCAAGGCTACATCAGCCTAAAGCGCAAATTGCAGATACCCGACCGTTCTTTTGCTTAAGACTTCAACAGAATTGGCGAATTTGCTCAGTAAAATGAAGCAACAGACTCGGTGTTCAACTGTGGAGCAATTGCCATAGCGTCACGTGCCTCGCATGAAAGTTAATACCGAAACTTCAACCACGAGACCGCCCGTCGCTGTACTGTGGATAAATATCATTTTTTAAAAAAAACAAACAAATTCAATGAAAACTACACATAGCAGGTTAATTTAGAATCATACACAGTAACGGCCTTTTATATTTATAATTCGGCCGAGTTCAAACGATCTGTGATTTGACGTTTGCGGCAAGATTTCCAGCCAATATTTAGCGGGAGAGTGGGGAATGGAAATCTTGTAACGGAGCTAGAGGATCGTTATTGGAGCTGAAACGAGGTTCAAAGGTTTTTAGATCAGTTTTTGCAATACACTATTTCTTTTTCGTATAAGAAAGTTTTTTCTAAGAGTAATGAGTTTAGGAAAAAAGTAAAAAATTTAAGAACATGCTAACAGCATTTATATATTGACAAGAATAAGTAAAAAACTCAATGGAATAGTTGTAAAATTAACTGTAATGTTTAGACTTATGTGCAATATTAGACCATTGCCACTTTTTTCTGTTAACACCAAGATGAATTGCGGGAGTTACTATTAATATCAACATCTGGCTTCCACTAACATTTTGGTTGCCATGGCATCTTACAGGGATTTTAGTCAGCGAAACTCGTTTTTTGTTGCATCAAAATTGCTTGCACACCAGAGTGCATTTGATACTTTTTTTTTAATTTTTCCATCAGGTTTTGGCACCATGTTAATATTTTGAAAATGTTAAGGTGGGGACAAAACCTGTCGCCATAATATTTTTGGAAACAATATTTCTTATGAGAATACAAAGTTGACAAGCTGAAAAGGTGTTGGAACAAAAGCAATCAAATACTGGCACAAATCCACAATTCAATCCATGATGCATTAAGGTGGCTTATACCAGTTTTTCATTCACGTCACTGTATTTGACAACTGACTTTTGCACATATCCTGGAAGTGTACTAACAGTTGTTCTTTGCTTGATAGTAGGATAACTTCAACAGATCATCGATAGCAGTCCTACTCCAATTATGATTTTCATGGCAACCTTACTGGATCTCATTGCAGCTGTTCTTGACATTTCAAGCACAGTTTTTGCAAAAATAAGTCAGCAAATTTCATATTTGATTTTGAAATCACTATCATATAAATGAAGTACTTTATTACTTCAAAAAACTATTGGTACTACCTGAGATTTTGGAAAAAAAATTAAGATAGCACCAAACTGCAATGACAGACTTAAATTCTCTTTAATTTGCAGTTTTCTATATTCAAGACAGCTGGAAATTAAAAAAAAAAAACCCACAGTATCAGAGTTTTAAAATAAATTTATTTCCTATTACTGTGGTTGCTACAAACACTGGATGGTAACCATAGTAACAACAAATATTTGAAATCCATAAAATAAAATTAATTCGAGAAAGCTATGCTTGTGACATCTAATTTTGCCAAATAAGACCAATACCAATATTAAGGAGATTTCAACAGTTTCCAGTGTTGAAGTAAGTTGAAATTTTTTAGGTGCCAGCTTAACTTAAATAGCTATTGATAAACTGACCCTGTAACAAAGATGACTTTGCTTGGCTGAGCGCCAGTTCCTCTTACAAGGAGTCTGGCAGTGCCTATATAGCAACAACAGTCCAATTTTGTGTTCACAACTGCCGTTTATTACAATGACGAACAGACTCACTTTTACAGTGTTAGCCTCAAAATGGTGTTGGATATTTATGAGCACAAATGGAGATATTCATGAGCTACAATGTACTGATAGTTCCATGTAATGTTGGAGGCTCAAACTTCTACTTTTTCCCATTGGCATTTATAAATAATTAACACCAAGTCTTGGATAACAGTGTAAAAATGAGTTTGAAGTCATGGTAATCAGTGGCAACTGGACTGTTACCTAACAACAGTAAAATCTAAATTGCTTCACATTTTTTAACAAAACTTTCAAATAATCAGTGTTCAATAATAATATCTAATCCTTAAACCTCAATAGAACTAGTATGGTTAAACCAATAATTTTTTTTGGCAATTCTCCCACCCAAATGAAATCAATTCTTGGTCAATTTCTCACCCAAAATAGTACATTTAGTACTTAAACATAACTAAGGCCTAAGGCCAGTACAGGTTGTCTGTCAGACTTTGTTTCCCCAGAAGACAAATTAAAACTAATGTGTACAGGTTGTGCAGAGCAGGATATTGTCCTGAAATTACATTACACCACGGTTAACAGCTTCAGTGAAATTATACTGATGTAAACTAAGTTTATCTACAACTCTTACACTCTAACAAATACATATTTCCTTCTATAATTTTGTCTTGCATCACCCAAACAATGGATGCCTTCAAAAACATTTGTATAGTAGTTTTTTCCTTTTGAAAAAAATCTTGAACACTCTTTATTTTGCATTTTCTGCTTGCTTGCAAACTTGCAGTCTCTGTTGTGACTTGGTTCTTCCACAATATGGAAAATGACTACCAGGAATATGTGCATGTCCACAGCCTTTCCATTTATATCTTGCCCAAAATCTAAAGCAAATTAAACAGCAGGTGAAAACACAACATCTTTTTCAAGGCAAAGTGGGAAATGGATGCGAAATGGGTGATATACAGCTGTTCAAAAAGCATTGACATCTGCAAAGGGTAGTATTAAGCATGAAAGCAATTGTGGGAACCCTATGATTTACGCTACTGCATGTATGTACCATCAATTACTCCATACCTGAAGCAAGGAAACCAGCAAAGCACAAAATGAAGTAAATTTGATAAATTAGGCCCATGGCAACTTAGTAATTAGGGATCCTTTGATCTCACTATCAAAACTCAAGATCAAACTCTAGGGCTAGAAGAAAGAGATGAGAGTCACGTTTGGGCAGAAAAATCTTAATTGAATCACAAAGTGTGACCCCCAATGGCGGGTTGGGTGGGTAAAAATAATCGACGAAAATGCGAGGAATAACAGCGAACTGATCTGCAAGCAAAAGATACTAGCCAAAATCTGTTGAAAGATCACGAGGTACTATATGACAACTGATTTTGAAAAAAGAGTTTGAAAAGTAAATAATTAACTCCAATCAAGCTTTGAGGTTTAGGTACAGCGCTTTTCACATACCTGCCAACATTTGGAAATGAGAAATCAGGACACTTTTATCATTGCTATAACCCTCCATTCCCCCTCCCCTGCTGCAGACCAAATGTTTTAGCTGCAGTACACACAGTGAGAATTTTTTAAATAAATCAATAATTCCTTTTACAGAGCCACTGCCAGGACAACTGCAAAATTGCTTTTACAGAAAAAGCCATTCATATGTACAGTTCAGTTTGATAAAGGAAATTTCTCCTCAATTTGTAGAAAAAAGGCCTGGAAAAATACTGATTTATGTCTTAAATATTACTTTAAAAAACAGGAATATTTACCGGCTGATATTCCAGAAAATCGGGACATCCCGATTTTTGGAGAAATCGGTACTGTCTCGATAAAATCAGGGCAGTTGGCAGGTATGTCTTCACAAGTTAATTAACCTTTTACGAAATAGGTGACTGTACCTTATTACTTAAAATTCGCTTGTCATGAAATTAACACAAATTTGACAAATTCGCATTAATATTGTTCATCCAAGAATTTTCTAAGTGTGCTAAATTTGACAACCTTAATTTTGTAGCACAACAATTTTAACAGCAATAATTTTCTTTAATATAGCATGTCAAAAGAACACACCAAAAAAACGGGAACCAGTATTTTATACTCTTAAAAGTCTTTGCATGTTCATTTGATATTTTTAAGAAAAAGGTTTGTCCTGTTTTAAAATGTCAATAAGTTAGGTAATATATGGTTGTATTTTCCCAAATGAAGATTTTGTTTTGTCAAAATACAAAGCGTTTTGTCTACTTGCACTATAAATTTTCTTGAAAAAAAATGATACCTTCAACAGAGTGTTAATTTTCTAGAATTGAAAATGTTGACCCCTTCAAACCTATTAATTACCCCAATGCCAATAATCTTATACATTTAATAAGGTACATGAGAACAATGTGGAAATAGTATTGGATTGGAACTAAACTGGCTGTTTCTAGTGAAGAAATAAACAGAAAACAATGACGATGCTTATTTTGACATATGAGGCACAACCTGTGAAAGTAAACGGCCTGATTAGCACAAGTTTGCAAAACAAAAATTCCTGGCATTCAGATCCAAATGGGTACACAAATTCACCGACCGCTGGCTTGTTTTGACATTCCCATAATTATGTCAACTACAGGGCCCAAAATTCAATTGAAAACATTTCATGGAAAAATTTGGTTTGGATTGGAGCTTGTTCGATATTTTACATGTATGGCATTTAGACTTGGGAGTTTATATTGGAAGAGGGGATAGCTCTTATTAAATTCTTCAAGCTTTGGTAACTGCATACAGGTATATCCCTTTTAAGTGTTTTAAAAAAGCTATGGGCAGAGGGGAGGGGGGGGAGTAACAAGCAGAAAACAGCCAAACTGTTTAGCAGGTTTAAATGTGTATTGACAAAGGTTTGGGGAAATATTTTATATTTGTATGTAGGCTCAAAATATTGCCAATGTAAATAATACTAACATCGCTCACATTGAGTGTCACTTTGTGTCCTCATTTTAACATTTTGCTGACTGTTTTAAAAGTTACGGAAAACCCTGCTGCTCACATATATGGTACCTAGCTGTTGTACTCACCTAGACTGCCTGTTTACGGCTCAATGCAAGAGCGATCTCCAACTGCCGCTGTTCCTCCTGTTCATTCTTAGGCATCATGTTATACAACTGCTGGCGCTGAGACTCTCGCTGCATCCATGAGTTGGTTTTTGTTTGGTCTAATGTACAATGTTGCCCGCTCTTTACTGAAAAGTCCTGTTGACTCTGGTTTTGATTGTTACTTTGATAATTTTCAACTCTAATATTCTTGATTACGGTAGAACTTGCAAAATCTCCATTATATAATATATTGTTTGGTTGAAAATAATTTTCTTGCCTTGCACTGGCTTCATCATGGCTTGCACAAGGCCTCGTGGCAACAAAGCCTTGGTTTGATGGATAATACTTTTGACTGTAGCTACTACCGCTGGTGACAATCCTATCTTGATTGCTGTATTGCTGATCACTAAATGTTGTTCTCAAGCTATTATCTGTAGAGCCCTCTCCAAAGTTACTTGCATAACTCTTGCCAAAGTAATACTGGCCACCACTTTGGTTTTGCTTCCGTGTGTCTCCTTTGGACTTCTTACACTTCATGTTCCCATAAAGCTCATCCACAGACCGCTTTTGGTATTCTTGGGGTTTGCACTGGGAAAAATCACATGAACTATCAGAAACTGCTGAGTCTTCCGAGCACAGAACTTCAGAGCTGTGCATTTTCCCTGCAGTCTCTTCATTTTTCACTTGGCTTGGCTTTGTTGAATCCTTCAGTTTGGTGTTATACTTCTGTGACTTCTCTTTGAATTCTGGTTCTTGGGTTTTCTTGTTCCATGTAAACCCTTTACCAGTAACTAAATGCCTTTCTTCAGATTTATTGGAGCTTGCTACAGATCCTTTGGGTACAGTCTCAGATACTTTGGAGTCAGCAATGACCTTGTCGATATTTTGAAACTTTGTATTCACATATTTCTTCCTTTTCCCACCTTTCTTTGGCTGCCAATTCCTTCCAGTATTTGCACCTTTTCCACCACCGATTCCTGTGTTGTTCTGTTCATTCTTTGACTTGGGTCTGGCTCCATTTTGTGCTGACTCTGCACAAACTTCTCCAGTATGACATTTTTTGGACTCAGCTTTCGATTTACTTGTTTCTTGTTTTTCTTTCAATTCACACTTATCCTCTTCCACTTGGTTTAATTTTTCCTCATTCACAATGCCACTTGTTTCTTCAAATTTAGTGGTGCATTCTGTAGAATCTTTCAACTTTTTATCCAAAGCACTGTTCACATTCTGCTCCACAGTAGCTTGAACCTGACTGGTTGATGGTTGAGCTTCGTGATCTTTATCTGGATGAAAATCCCAGCAGGCTCCATCCACTGCAGTGGTCTCAGATTTCGAGCTTTCGGCTTTGCTCATTTTGTAAGTAAAAACCTTACTACTAGTACTACTACAGTTGTCCATGTTTATACGTGTAAAATCTCCAATGTCATCTTTAGTGGAAATTGTTTCTTTGCTTCTTGCTGATTCATCATTTGAGTATCTGCGAGGTTCTTGTACATTGCCACAGTTAGAGCAATTTTCTCTTTCTTGCAAATCTTCACGTTCTGCTTGACATGTCTTTTCAGCTTCATCAGTATTTCCACCAAACTGCCCAGCACTTCCTGTAGGCCTGCTATTAAATGATCCCACTTGTGGAGGCCTTTTCTTCCCTCCTTTATTGCCTTTCTTGCCTTTCTTCCACGAGTCAGACGTCTGTTGTGTTTTCTTTTTGGGTCTTGCCCCCTTAACTTTGTTATCGAAACTTGCCTCGCCATTCTGCGAGCTTCCTCGTCCTTTTGGGAAGTTTTCATCCACATTTTCTGTTCCTTCTCCCGTCTCCTTGCTACAATTTGTTTCGTTCTTAGTTTTCTCTGAATTATACGACTGTTCAGAAGAAGCTGAATTACGGGAGTAATTTTCTCTCGCACCATTCTGACTATCGTTTCGACACCAACTTCCTCTCTTTCCCGGATTTTGGCCAGATTTACGATTATGTCTATTCTGAGCTCCTGGCCGGTTGTTGTGCCCCGTTCTTTGATTCTCTGCTCTTGATTTCCGATAACGTGGAGAGGAAGATCTCTGGCCATAACTGTTTGATCTTGTTGCGAATGTAAACCCTCCGAATGGACTAAAAGCCGCAAAAGGAATCCCAAATCCAAAATCATCATCGTCGTCGTCATCTTCTTCAAAGAACAAGCCACCGAACACTTGTGCAAATCTTCGACGTGCCTGTTGTTCCTGCATTCGCCTTATAAGCATGACTTTCAGAAACAAATCAAAGGGATCCATAAAGAAGTCATCAGGAAGTTCATCGCCGTCACATTTTCCCGAAGTAATTAGCTGGTAAGCTTCTCCAAGCTCCTGAAACTTTCTGGTGGCCAGCGGGTCGTCCGGGTTCTTGTCGGGATGAAGTTCACGAGCTTTCTGTTTGTAGGCTTTTTTAACTTCCTCTTCGCTGGCAGACTCGGGGAGCTGCAGAATCTTGAAGCTCTCTTCCCTTGTTTTCGGCATTTCGCTCTTGAAACTGCTAACCGAGCGACAACCCAACTTATAAGTTAGTTCAGAAACACGAAAGCGAAACCGAAAGTCGTCAAGCTAAGGCGCCTGGCGCGAACCGCGTTGCATTGTTGTTTTCGCGGGAAAAGAAACCGCGGGAAAGTGCGTGGGTTCTTGCTTGCACTCCATGGTCATGATCCAATGCTTTGAATTCTTGCTAATATTTTACAACGTAGGGGCGGAGTTCAAATATTAGAATGAATGAGTTTAAACAAAGCACTAACAGCAAGTCCTTTGTCCTACTACAACAATACTATTTTAAAAATCTCACGGCTTTATTCGGACGTGGTTTCAAATACAATTACAAATATGTGCAGAGACCGCTGAAAATTCTAGATCTGAAGAAAAAAAACCGGCGATGTGGAACAGAAAATTTCAACGTATCTTAAACTGTTCTTAAATTCGGATATCTCAAGAAATCTTTGCAACAACAAAAACAAAAATAAGAATAAAAAGAGAAATGGCACGAGCTTGTAATTGTAGAGACCAAGATTATGAAATTTTGCAAATTTGTTTCAATCGATGTTGTCTTTCACGGCCGGTTGGTTTTTAGCATTGACGAAAAACTTTGGCTTTCTTGACAGCGGAGGTTGTGTAGGAAGTTTATTAAAAATTAAAAATTAGAAATTGGTTTTTGTTAGCGTTGCTAGTTAACCCGGCAGAGCCCGGTTAGGGCAACAAACAGGCGCCGATGAGGTCTGTTATACAAATTTGGCCTTTTCGAGAAATTGTGAAACCAAAAGAATAATACTAATAAAACTGATATTTCATGCCACAAGCTCCGGGGGTAGGTTTCAGGCCCGTAGCCAGGATATGTGTGTGGGGAAAGGGGGGAGGGGGGGGGGGGGTGTGCATACCTCAAGAACTGAGGGCCCAATGACTAATGTTGGAATGATAGGCCATGCAAGTTCCGAAGATACAAGGGTATTAAGGGAGTCCGGGGGCACCACCCTGCCTACGGGCCTGGGTTTCCTGGGAAAATTAAAAAACTTTACGTTCGTTGCGGAACAATTTCCTACATTTTTTGAACATTTTCAGAACTAATCTGCCCCTACTGGAACACTCGCTAATGAAACGAACCGCTGTCTATGCGAAGACTGGTGGAGCTGGTTTGTTTATTATGATCTTTCCAACTAAATTGATCGTTTTCTTTCATCTCGTCTCATCCCGTCCCACCGGCTCTTGTTGCCTCGGTACAGGAGCCGCAGTGTCGGCCCGGGGGGATCTCCATCCCTCCCCTGCTTCGGCGCACCTACATTCGCTGTTAGTATTAACCAAACAGGTGGATAGCACTTTTCGCGCGCTCTGATTGGTTCATCAGACACGGTATATCCTAGGATA